>JAHBCN010012016.1:0-27750 GCA_019359885.1 Listronotus oregonensis
CACTAAGACGGAAAATGGGAGGGGGGTAGAGGCCCGGGGGGGGCACTGTGACATCATGGGCCAAGTGAAAACTGTGGCTCTTTCGGGGGCGGGAAGCACCCCCCCCGGAAACCCCCAAACCTCATGCACAAGGTGGACATGGCATCGGCAGATGACGGGGCCCCCAAACCTGTTGGCCCCCCAAGCGAAGGAACAGTTATCTACACAGAGGGGGGAAATACGGGGTTTCCCCATGAAAAAAGGAGGAACTAAAGTTCTGGGGGAACAAGGGGAAAATATGAAACCGTATTTGGGGCGGAAGTTTTTGGCAATACCCAAAACCCCAAAAAAATCTGCCTTAATAGAAGATACAGGGGAAAAATAACAAGTCACAAAATCAAAAACTTAAAAAAAAAAGATGGGGGGAAGCAATTAATGAACTAACAAACCCCCAGAGTAACCCTGCAATGGGTCCCTGGACACAAAGGGATGGGGAAAATGAAATGGCTGACAAACTCCCCAATTTGGGGGGCTGAGGACAATGGACCTGAAAAAAAGGGGGAATCTCTTAAACACGGATATGACAGAATAGCAACATGGATAGAAAAAGGGGTTCAATGAGCCCCTAAAAAAAGACAAAAGCCAGACAAAAAAAGGGCTATTATTGGGGAAGAACTATGGAAGGACCTACCGATGAACATAAAGGTTTTCAATGGGTTTTGCAAATGAGAAACCTGACAGGCATACTGAGAGGGCATTGTAGAAACAGACACTATCTCAACAATATAGGAAAAAGCGAAAAAAATACATGTAGTTGGTGGGGAGAGGGAGGGAAAAGCCATACATGTACTTAGAGATTTAAACAAGGCACATCGGGAAAAATGTCTAGGTACGGCATGGCGGGCCCCCAAAATGAATAAGATTCCTACCCCCCTAACGGGACTCGCATCACTAGTAAGGAAATTGGGGCTCTAAAGCAAAACGACAGCACCATATCAGTGTAAAAGGAATGCATACGTGGGGACAGTCAGGGTGACGGAACCTGTGTATGCTTAAGGGTTGGTGTAGACATAATGGGCTTAGGCCTCAGTGCTCAGGGCCCCAGCAGGGAACTCACCATGCTACAATGAAAAAATATATATATATATATATATATATATATATATATATATATATATATATATATATATATATATATATATATATATATATATATATATATATATATATATATATATATATATATATATAAATATTAAAATTTAAAAAAAAAAAAAAAAAAAAAAAAAAAAAAAGGGGGCGCCTATTGCATACATTTAAGACAAAATCACTTTTTTGGGTCTAAGTTTAAATTTTTTTTTGTTATGTAACAATTGATATTTTTTTTTTCCCCAAAAGTTTACCTTTTGGTAAAAGTTGTTTTAAAAGAACCCTTTTTTTTGAGATATCAATTTTAAAAAAATTGAGTTCTTAGGCCCCAATCCTAATATTAACAGAATGCAGATATCAAAACGCGGTTTGTTTTTAATTTAAAGCGAAGGCGTTGAGTTAAAATGTCACTAAATTTTTTTTTTAAATTTTTTTTTAAAATAAATTTTTTGTTTTAAAAATTTTTAGTTTAGGTTCCAGTGAAAAATTATTTTTTTTATTTTTTATTTTTGACTTTCAACATTCTTTCTTTCAAATCAAAAAGGTTAATTCGAAAAAATTAAAAATATAAACTACATAGATTCTGACCAGAGAACTAGAAAAAGGATTTTATGTGATTTCTTTATGGATATTTTAAAACTGAATATTTTAATGTATTTTACCTCGTATTAATAATTAATTAATTAATTATTACATATCAGTAGCTATTATTTTTTGTATTACCTTTTAGTTTTATGTTAGTTAATAAGATTTATTTTTTTGAAAAAAAAAAAACTTAAACCCCAAAGGAAATTTTAAATTGGGGGGACAAATTTTCTTAAAACAAAAATATATTTAAAAAAATTGGGTTTAGGTAAAAAATTTAAAATTTTAAAATTAAAAAAAAAATAAAAAATTTTTAAATTAAAAAAAATTAGTTGTGTTTTTTTAAAAATTTTTTTTTAGCTTGATCTTCACTTAGTGATATTTCATGTCTAATCAACTGCATTAAAATTAAATAAGGGCCAATTTTTTTCCCCAAAAATTTGGGGGTTTTTTTAAAAGGCTAAGATCTAAAATTATACCCCCAATTTTGTCTACAATTTTTTCCAATTTTTTTTCTTGGAAATTTTTTTTTGATATTTTTTATTAATAAAAAATTTTTTTTAAAAACAAACAGTTTTTTCATCAATACAGACCACTTTTTGACACCAAATTACTTTTTTTGTTCTCAAACGTCAAAATAAATTGCGTGGCTATGATTTTTATCGGCAGAAGGAGTCATTTATGCGTTCAAAAACTATGTTTAAGAGGTATTTTTAGCAAAATGAAAAAATCTTTGATAACTGAAAAAGTGTAGAGAGACAATAAAGAAGAATATGTCTAAAAACATTAAAGTCATTCTCAGTAAAAAAATTACTGATTTTTTTTTTTTAAAATTTCTCAATGTAATAAAAAAATGGGGGTTTTTAAAAAGGGGAAGGGAAAGACGGCCCCCGGGGGTTTTCAAAGGGAATTTTAGTTGTTTGGGACAAACAAATTTGAGGAAAAATAAAAAAATTTTTTTTTGGGTAAAGGTGGTGAAAAGAAAAAGCTAAAATTTATTTTCAACCTTCTAAAACTAACGCGAGATGGCGCAACCTCAACAGTAAATTGAAAACCCTATTTTTATCTAAAATTAGCTAGCATTATGTACAGTTTAATTGCAATTTTCAAATAGCTTTATCTCCCATATCTTTTAATAAAAGTGGTTAAATGGATATTCGTTTAAAAGGAAAAGAAAAACTCTTTTAAATGTGGTTTTTTTCGGTAATGGCTGCCCTATAAACATTGGGGAAAATGGAAAACCAATGGCCCAATATACTTTTTCATTTAATTATTCAACTTCCCCTTTACACAATATATTGGGTTTTCCCAAAATCGGCCCTTATTCGTTTGGCACACCGGCCCATCAACACTTATCAGTCAATTTGCCAATACTTCCACATATTGGCCCTCTGATATATTTATGGAGGCCCACTGTTTTAAAAAAACCTTGGGGTGTTAACGATATAGTAACTAATATTTACCGATGTTTTTTTTAGGGTCACTGTTGGAAAAAAAATTGGGATATTAACTAAATTTAACTAATATTTACCGTGTTTCATTTGGGCTTACTGTTAGAAAACCACTGGAGAACCAAATGAAATAAAAATGTAAACATTTTGATTTTATTAAAAAACATATGAATACATCAAAACTATAATATATTGCCTGGAGCACAACAAGACAAACGAGGCACTTAAAACAATGTGGTTTGCAGATGAATTTAAAATGTCATAAGATAGTATAGTTACAAAAATACGAAAAAAAGTAAAAAATTAACAAAAAACAGCCAATTATAATACAAAATATAATAACAACAAATATTCTAAAAACTATAAAATATCACCATAGGCGTAATAAGATACTAAAAATAAAATAGTTTTATAGATAAATTTGAAACACATTAAAAAATTCAAAACCACATTAAAAAGAAACATATTATAATTTCATAAAAATAACGTAATTTAGGCATGCAACAAAAAAAAAAAATTGTTATTTGTTTTGTTTATTTTATAAACATTAACCATTACTTAACACAACTGACAATTAAGTATAAAAACTTCACTATCTCTACTTCCCTTATTTGCTGGGGGCGGAGAGCTGAAAAGAACATATACTTTTAGTAATTATATTTTGCAAAAATGAGTTTTATTTAGATTAATATAAGAATCCTTCGTACTACATCATAGGCTCAACCGCAAAGATATGTATATTAATTTAACTCAGGTAAATTTTTACAGGTTTCTTAGATTTTTTTTATTATTTTTTTTAATAATATATATTTTTTAACCGCTTTCAATAATGCACGATTTTTGTGACATCTACCTGTGCCATTAATGATTCAAATTTTAAAAAAAAATTTTGGTATAATAATTTGTTTCTGCAACGGTTTGAAACTATCACAAACTACCAGAGCCAATGAAAATTCAAAAAAGTGACTTTTCCTGTCATTTTTTCAAATTTTTATTAGCTCTAATTGGTTTCAAATTGCTGCAACAAAGTTTCTATAGATGGTGGCAAATAATAAAAAACTCCTTTAAGATCCTTTAATGATTTTTGAGTGATTTGACCATCTTTAATTGTTGGTACAAATGCAGATGCTACAACAGTATCCTGCGTTAACAGCGGGCTACCCTGTATAGAAATTTATAAGAATATTCTTTATAATTATTAGAAAACAAGCCATTCTTTTAAAGCAGGTATTTATTCAAAAATTTTTTAACGCCTCATCAATTATTACTTCGTTCCTCTATTAATTTATCCAATAAAAATGCAAAAAAGTTGAATAATGTTAAGCAATACTTTTCTTTTTAACATCTAAATTAATTTTATTGCCAAAGTCTTACCTATTACTTCTTCTTCTGTCCCTCCCGCCACTTTTGTCACCAGCTCGCCTCAACCATATTTTAATGGTGTTCTCTGACTTCCACATGAGTCATGGCATCGCCTTTTGGGTTGCTTCTTGCTACAGCTAAATTTAACACATGTTAACTATTTATAAACAAAATTTTTTAAGTATTTTAAGGATAATCAAGGCGTATTTATGTTTTTTGAGTAACAGTTTTATGATTTTTATTATTTTACAGCCAACTTATACTTAACATAAAACTTTCTCATATACCTATGTACATAACAGTTTGGATAAAGTTTCAAATTTTTTTATACCTAGGGCTTATATGCTAAATAGGAAACAATTTAAACTAACATTTAGACTTAAGGTCCTTTTATAGGCTAAAAAAAACCCGAAAGAAATACTCAAATGATGACAGACAACAAAATTATTTCTATAAATTTAAGTTGGAAACATGCAATTACTTATTCATCTCTTCCAAGGGACTCCTTTTCACTCATAAATACCTTTTTATTTGCTAAAGCACCAAAAAAAACAAAAAATGCCGAAAAACGGTACAAACTTTCCGCTCCCGTCATTCCTGATCATCCACAAAACTTCTGAAAAAGTTAGGTTATAGTGGTACGCTTCACTTTTAGTTGTCGGTGGTTAAACAAAGGGCCAAAAAGAACAAACACGATATAACGTACGCTGGTAACAAATAAATGCAGTGGGCCAATGCTTAATTAATAACGTTGAATTTGTAACTCAGTTAAATTAATAGGCCACTGTGGATATATCATTGTCTTTTTGCTGTTGAACCATTAACTGAGGATTAATATCGGGCCAACGAATGGTGACAGACACAGTCAATTAAAAGACGCTGACATTAGTGGGCCATCACAGTACCTTTAGAAAAATCGACCAACGCTGTTTATAGGGTGGTTTGTAGTTTACCAACTAGAGGGCGTTGTTGAAGGAAAACTCGGTTATTTGAGATTTTGTTCAGAAATTTTAAAACGATAGTATGATTTTTTTTTATAGGTGAAAAGAAAAAAATATCTACAGTCTGGAAACTATTTTAAAATTTTTATTTTATTCACTACAAAACAGAATGATCAAAATAGTAAAAATGCGGTAATTGGGGCACTTATTAACTCTAATTTGAATATTAGTCAAGTAAGCTTGGAAATAAAAACAAGAACAAAAAATTAAAAACGACATGACTTATTTTAGTTGACAGTTGTCAGTTCGAGATAATATTCATTAAAAAAATTTCATTTTTATGCAGATAAAATTCTGGGAAAGGGGAACCCCTTTTTAAAAATTTGGTTGGAACTGACAATTCCCCAAAATTAAGTCATGTCTTTTTTTAAATTTTTTTTTTAAGATAATAAGATTCAACTGGATTTAAAAATTTTCCCCAATCACCACTTTTAAAAATTTTTCATTTTTTATTTGTTCTCTAGAAAATTTAAAAAATTTTTTTTTTTTTACCTTTTTTAAATTTTTTTAAAAAATTTTTAAAAAAATTTTTAAAATTTTCTTAAACACTTTTTTAAAATTTTTTTTTGCAATCGTTAAACCGGGGTTTAAAAGGGGTTTTTTTTTTTAAACCCCGCAAAAAAATTTTCCCCCTTTTCCCCCAAAAATTTTTTAAAAACCAATTTTAAAAAAAAAACCCCCAATTTGGAAAACTTCAAACTAGGTCACCAAAAAAATTTAAAAAAGGCTTTTTTTTTTTAAAATTTTTTTTCCACGAAACTTTTAAAAAATTCCCCCCGTAAATTTTTAAATTTAAAATTTTAAATTTTCCCCCCCCTTTTTTTATTTTCCCAAAAAAAAATTTCCAAAAAAATTTGAAAAAAAAAATTTTTTAATTTTTAAAATTTTTTGGAAAAATTTTAAAAAATTTTTTATTTAAAAAATTTTTGGAAAACTTTTAAAAAATTTTTTAAACCAAAACTTTGGTTAAAAATTTTAAAAATTTTTGGGAATAATGAAAAAACCCGCATTTTTAAGTACAATAAACAATGAAAAAAAGTCCTAAATATTTAAAAAATAATTTATTTAGACTTATTTACAATTAACAGATTTTCAGTTAAGTCATGGAACAGTTCTTTCAAAAATTATATTATTCAGATATTTACACATTTATTTAATTATTCTAATGGATAATAATTTTTCCGTGGCCACCGCCATATCCACCTCCAAGACCTGCTCCGCCACCATATCCACCTCCAAGACCTGCTCCGCCATAACCTCCACCAAGTCCTCCTCCAAGTCCTCCACCGAGTCCACCACCAAGACCACCGCCGATACCAGCTCCACCAACAGCTACACCAACAGCATAAGGAGCTGGAACAGCTACTGGAACAGGTCTAGCTACTCCAACGGGGTGTGGTACTGGGACTCCTACAGGTACGGGTCTGTCGACGGCTACGGGGTAGGGAGCAGCTACATCAACTGGGACTGGTCTGTCGACTGGTACTGTAAACAAAAATAAGAAAATTTAATAGAAAATTAAAATTAAAAAAAATAAAAAGAAGGAAGTCTGGGTTTAGATTAAAAAAAAAAATTTGGACTTTTCAGGAAAATTGGGATGGAACCGTAAACGGCAACTACCCGGGGCGTCAACTGGACGGTAATCTACGGTCTGTTACGGGACGCTACGGAGCGGTACTGGTACTCCAATGTTTCTGGTGATTGTTGTATGGGTGTGAGCGTGGGAGCTCAATTCAATTGCAGGTCCAGCTGCTAAGAATTAAATTATTATAAAATTTGATTAAAATACTTAACATAAATATTTTAAAGCAACGTTTTTTAAACTTTTTCACATACGGAACCCTTTTTAACAGGAAAAATAAACACGGAACCCTCTTATTGCTGCAGAAATAAACATTTTTGCATTTTAAATTATAGGAATCAATAGACTCGTAATATCGTTATAATTTATTTTTTACAAAATATATTGGTAATACACTTAAAAATATTTTATTAAAAAACCTAAAAGGAATCCAAACATGAAATAATAAAAAGGATACTTTCATACATAGATAAGGCTATCAATGCAAGGAATGAAACTATTTTTTATCTTTGCAATTTTTTTATCTCGGGACAGTCCACGAAGGCTGTGGTAAGAGGAAGTTTACTTGCACGAGACTTAAATATTTGGAGATCTGAAAAAAAATCTGCGTGTAGCAGGTTCCATAGCCTAGACAGGGATAAAGGACCAAACAAAGTTGGAAGTTGGGGGCCTCTTAGGTTGGACTGTAAAAGGGTGTATAAAAGGAGGAGGAATTATACTCGCCAACTCTTCGGAGCCATAAAAATACCTATAAAAGAGCGACAGACACCTTACAGCTCGTCGGTGGGCAACGGAAGGAAGCTTTTCTGTAAGTGTGGGATCATTAATAAGACGAACAGCTCTTTTTTGAATGGAGTCAAGAATGCTAAGTGTTGTAGGAGGCGCAACTCCCCAGGCATGAGAAAAACATCGATAATTTAGCGAAATATGAGTTTTGACGATAATATTTGATCAAATTCGCGAAAAAAATACAATTAGAGGATTTGCTTCTGATAGTCCGATTATTTCCTAGCAAATTTCTTTTTTTTTACCAGTGTTCCCCTTCAGGCCAATAGCATCTGGTAAATTTAGTGTGGATCTTATGTTTCACTTTTTAGATAAAAAATTTTGTAAATCCAGGACCTGCCACTGGGTCTTATTGATGAAAGTTGCAGTCTCAGCTTATTGCATGCGATACTTATTTTTCGGTAATACGTAAGTCGAAAATCCAGTCAGGATTCTGGACTCAGAGAATCTTTTTTTTCGCGGAACCCTTGCCGAAGTCGTGCGGTACCCCAGGGTTCCGCGGAACACACTTTGAGAAACGCTGTTTTAAAGTAATATAGACACATTTTAATGCATACCTGCTCCAGCTCCAGCTCCGCCTCCTAGACCGATTCCAGATCCGAAACTACCCAATCCAATACCGCCCAATCCACCGAGTCCACCAGCTCTGCCCAGTCCAGCTCCTAATCCTCCATCTAAGATTCCATGACCTGGAATAAACAGAAGAAAATTATTCTGTGAATTTGCGTTAAAAAATTTTGTTTGAGGGTTATTTCGGTTTATTTATTTATTTATTTTTTACTTCATTATTTTATACTTTACCTGCGATGCCTAGGGAATACAATCCACGCTTTCCAACTTTCTTTTCTTTAACTTCTTCTTTTTTTTCTGCGGCGAGGGCAACACCGACAATAAGGCACACACAGATCTGAAAAATATTTAAAAAAATATTGTTTTAGGAAACGGTTCTATCTAAAGCCTTTTATACAGGGTGTTTGGTAAATATGTGTGTACAATTTTTGTTAAAATAGGTTTATTGGAGTTAAATTGCTTTTTTAGCCGGTAAGTATTGCATAAAATTTTAAAAATTATTTGTTTTTTCTAAGTTTCTCAAAAACGTACTAATTGATTTTTTTGCGTTTATGTTTAATGATTGTCTTTATACATCTGGAAGTTGTTAATGGTGTCGTCCTCGGTAAACATTTTTTTGATTTTCTATACCATAGTATTATTTTGTTACTATGATGTGGTGTCGGAAGTTGGCACAGGATTTCTGGTTCTTCCAATATTCAACGGCAAATTCAATCGCTCACCTATTTCGGGAGAAAAAAAAGCAAAAATCTTAATTTTGCAGGTACTTTTCTAAATTTAACAGAAGGTAAAATTTATAGTAGTTTTTCCATGATGCCGTTATTGGGCCGAGATAGGCGGTTTAAAAGCAGGCAAGATGGGCCACGCCTCTAACTGCTTGCATGTTATTATTTTAAAGTAAATAAGCTGTTGTAACAATATAAAACATATCAACAAACTAATTTGTTTCACTTACTTATAAAGGTTTTTAGTTAGTTATGAATTATTAGATATGTAAGGTTTTCAATAAGGATATACAACTGAAAAACCCACAGAAGTGTTATGAAAATGATAAATATCATTCATGTAAAAGTATTTCTAACAAGTTATAGGTTTTTACAATTTTTATGCATTTATATGGTTGTTCCAAGGGTAAACGAGTTTAGAGAAAAAAAGCTGACAATTAGCTTTTGATTATTTATTTATTACTCCATTTATCACAAACAAGAGGTAAATTGCAGGTTTGAAACGAGATAATTTTATTCTCTTTGTTGCATTCTTTTTCCTTATTAATATTGCCCCTAAGAAATCGACATTCTTGTAAAGTGTTACCATAAACTAGGCGGGGCATTTCAGTGAATAAAGTAATTGTGGAAAAGTGTTTTTTCCTTGATAATATAAAGATTTTTTAACTTGTGGTGCCTGACCTCTGGTCTGTGTCTTTGGTAGTTATGGGTATGTTTTTAATATTCTAAATATTAATTAAAGATATTTAATAAAAGAGATAAAAAGCATTTGCTCATTGTGAAACGTGAATACGTCAGCTTGGCTTTGAGTTAACCACCTTTAGTTAATAGTAAGGTAAGTTGGGAAATGATATCTCTGTTATATGTAGTGTTTTGGATAACTCAGCCAAATTAGGTTTTTAAGAATTAGTGATACAAAACAATTTTATATTGCTTCAAAATAACACAAATATTTTATAAGGAAGTAAGTAAAATTTAATAAATTAATTATTATCATAATGCAATTTTTTGGCACATCGATAGCCACAAAGATTGTCCTAAAACCGTCTAACGCATACGCATATTTAAGTAAAATTTATGGAAAAATTATCTTTAAAACGAAGGTTTCATATAATTCTTGGCAATAGTACATTATATTGTGTTTTTTTTAAACTTTGGACAGTGCACGAAAACTGAGGCCTAAGTACTACCGTACCCTGGGTGTCTTAAGTGTGGTGAAAGAGAGTTTGTTCATACATACATTGTTCATACATAGCAGGTTTAATTTTCTGTACACTCTAGGAATGAAGGAACGAAGAAAAAAGGAAGTTCGGGGCCTTTCTAATTAAACTGTAAAAGAATTCATAAAAGTTGCACTCTCGTGTGGCTCAAGTGGGAGCTGCCAGAGAAGTAATTGTACTGGCCAACTCCTCTGAGCAGAAGCCGTGAAAATACCTATAGAAGAGCGACAGATCTCCCACAGCTCGACGGTGGGCAAGAGGAGGAAGCCTCTCTGTAAGTGTAAGATTATTAAAATGACGAACATATCTTTTTTGAATGGAGTCCAGAATGCTAAGTGTTGTAGAAGACGCCATTCCCCAGACATAAGAACAATATTCTTAAGAGGGTCTGATTTGGGATACATACAGAGTATACAGATTGGGAAAAAAAAACTTTCTGGCTCGAAAAATGAATTCAAGCTTTTTTGAAGCTGCTGAGGCTATGGATGTAATGTGTTTGTGACAGTCGAGGTAATTCTCAAAAGTAACGCCGAAAAGATTAAACGACTCTTGTTCTGCAGAACTTGGCAGCTCATATGTAACGGAGGAGCACTGGCAGACAAGATTTTTGGCGCCTTAATTGAAGATAAGTTTGAGGTCTTGTGAGAGAGACATCCGCATTGATCTACGCTTGGTTTTCAAATCGGGCTTATTGCGTTTGATTTTTTAACATTTTTAAATTAAAATATTTATACCTTATAAATACTAATAACAAAATGCACAATAAACCAAAAATTGGTTATAAAGTAGTTACACATACTACGTTCCTAGATCCTAGACTTTCTCTCGGATACTTATGTCATAATTTAACCTATATTTTATCATTTTTGTGGTATGTTTTCATATTTATATAATAAATTTAACAGATGATTCTATGATAATTTTAAAGCACAGAGTTCCTATAAACTTAGGTTCGCAAATCTCAAGGTATAGGCTGTTGAACTTAAAAAAATATATAGTTTTGTAGAAATTTTATAAATATCCTTAAGTCCTTATAAATACTAATAAAAAAAAAGCACAATAAACCAAAAATTGATTATAAAGTAGTTACACATACTACGTTCCTAGATCCTAGAGTTTCTCTCGGATACTTATGTCATAATTTAACCTATATTTTATCATTTTTGTGGTATGTTTTCATCTTTATATAATAAATTTAACAGATAATTCTATGATAATTTTAAAGCACAAAGTTCCTATAAACTTAGGTCTGCAAATTTCAAGATACAGGGTGTTGAACTTAAAAAAAATATATAGTTTTGTAGAAATTTTATAAATATCCTTAATTCAATTTTATTGTAATTTGGCGGTGTTCCTAATAGCATTAAGGGGCTTATTTAACTTTCACTTGTTTTAATTTATTTTTAAGAAAAGACTGTACGCCACTGACTTTTGTGCAGTTCTAATATGTTTCTTGGATTAGGCAAATAAAAGTGCAGCTTTTTTGTCTTTGAAATTTTTTTAGTCTCTTGCTTAGTTTATGAGAAAATAAATAAAATCTCCTTAATTGCATTTCCCTGGACCACACAACAAATATGGGGAAAAGTTTCCATAGGAGATTTCCAACACTTAAAATTTGTTAGTTTACATGTAATATTATGTCATTTAGTATTGGCCATTGTTAGTACATCATTGTTATTAAAATTTTATAAAAAGAGCCAATAGAAACTTTTTTCATATTTCTTGTGTGGCCTACGGATTTGCAGTAAGGTGGATTTTAATTATCTATATTTTTATTTTTTTTGAAAAGTAAGCCTGTTCCAAAGAAAATAACATAATGTCAGTGGCGTATATTTTTTTAGAAATGTTCGTTCAGGTGCCGCCAAGACGCCACTGAACTTAATAAATTTAATTAAGTTAGTGCTAGATTAGCCCCTTACTGCTATAAATAACACCGCAAACCGTACAACAAAAGTTTTTAATTAACTTTTTTCCAAACCATTTTTAATAACTAAAATATGGGGTTTTTGTGTATTTTTTATAAAGTTTTGTTGGGCAGAATATTGAAATTTCACAGGTAATGAGCAAGCTGCATATCCTGCTTAATAATTTAGTTTATAAACTCTGCATCTGCATTTGAAAGTTTTAAAGTTTTTAAACATGAGCAAAATCATATTTTTCATTTAATTTAACGATATTTTGCTTTAGGTATAGAAAAGTATTTTAGATGTCCTATAAGTTTCTGGTAAACTTATCGAAGTATATCAACTAACTTTGGACATTTTAATATTAACGATAATACTTCTTAAGCCCCCAGGGAGGGTTTCAATCATTTTTATTGACACTATGTCGGGCACAAAAACTAGATAACTCTATGTTATATAAAAATAGAGGATAAATAAATCTTGATATAAGTAAAAGGTTGGTAAAGAAGGTATTAAATTAAATGATATAAGCAGTGGCGTAGCCCTGGGGCAAATAGGTAACTGGGGCCCTATCTATATTAGTTAAAATATAAATACTTTAAAGGTGCAGAGATACCAAATTTTAAGCTCTTTATCGTCAGATGTAGTGTAGTGTTTTGCAGTAGATAATAATTAAATAAAAATAACACCTACTTTGCAACAGAGATACCGTAAATGTCTACATTATGTAGCACTAAAAGTAAACACTAACGTAATCTGAAAATATCTGCACATAGTTTGCCCAAATAATTTTAAAAAATTATTGAATTACAATATGATTATGATTATAATTGATTTCAATTAAAGTAATTACGTGGAGTAAATTTAATTTACAAAATACAGAGTGAAATGAGTCTTAGCTAGTTATAAAAAATCAAGGGTCCTAACTCTGTTTGAAGTTTGTAGGAAAGTAATATTGCATTTAAGCATTTGAGCTTGGTAGTGAACGGCTATTAATATTATAAACATGTACTGTCATACTCATAATTAATACTGCGCTCATTAAAAGTATGCTTTATTTTGAAACACAATAATTTCCTAGTTATTATTTTATTGTCTCGACTATTTTATACCAAGTTATGTTCCAATTTTTATTTTGTAGCGACTGTAAAGGAAATATATGTAAACTTTTTATGTGATTATTTGTTAGGTTCACTCCCCACAAATTTCAATTTTTTTGAACTAAGTTCCCATACTTAAAGCCCTGTTACAAGTTTAGTTTAAGCTATAAGAAATTTTGTGGCAAGAAGCTAAAAAGTCAAAAATTTCATGAAATAACAATATTTATTAAACTTTTTTGAGGGTCGCTTAAGGGACCAAGGGGACCCCATGAGCTTGGGGGCCCTGGTGCACTGCACGGCCTAGTCCTCCAATCGCTTCATTATTTTATATAAGTTAATATGGAATAGATTTATTTTAATTTAAAAAAAACTGTATCTATTACATGAATGTAAAAAAAAATATTTTGAAGTATTTAGGTAAATACTAAGAGTAGAAAAGATGAACAGTCTGTTTTTGCTCTAGAGACATAGGCGAAATAAATTTAACAGAAGCACTGAAACATATTTTTGGAAATATTACCCAAAACAACTCCCACGTATAGATGAACAATTCCAAAAAGGTTTTTTATGGATATAAAGTAAGCACATTAGGAAAAAATTTGTGATATCAACAATCTACATGGAAAACTAAAATTTTAAGGAGAACTTATAAAAAATGTTTTTCTTTTAATCTTACTTTAATTGTGGTTAAATGATTTAAAGTTTTTTTTATATTTTTGGTTATTTCAATTCGTTTTATTAATTATAAGAGATCTGAAAATATGTATACCAACTTAATGATGTACTTCAAATATTAAAATAAACTGACTGAAGCCAACTTATTTTTAACTAAAATTGTTTTATTTTGCAGATAAAGAGCGTATTTTTTTTAAGAAATATAAGTATTGCCTAAATGTCGTAAAATGGTTTTTGGGGTATAGTCAGACACTGTAAAATGAGGATTGTTAGCTGTGTGGTGGTCATAAATGGCGAAATTTTATCGTGACGTTATCAGTAAACATTTCTTCTAATTTTCTATATCATTAACATTTTAACAACCCAAATATTTATTTCGGTAACCGTATCTGGGATCTTTAGATTTTTTTGTTAGCTTAGCTTTTTTTGTGAAAATGGTAATAATAAAGAAAATTTAAAAAATTCAATAATGACGTTATTTTTATATACTTTCACTTTACAAAAGCCGATCACTATACTACTAAAGCACGTTTTTCACAATTTAATAAAATCAATATTTTTATTTTAATTTTTTTAACCCCTCTACCGGTTAAACAAAGCAATTTTAGATATAACCAAGTTGACCAAAATCAATTTATTTTGATGTCAGGAATCTATAAAATATATACATACTTTTGGGACACTCTATAAAAGAGGGGGTGAAAAATAAAATGTCAAATATAAACAGTTATGGGGTAGTAGCCTTAAAGAATTTTTTAGTCTTATTCCCGTAATTTATAAGGCGTTGTATATAAGTTATCTAGAGTTGTGAGTGTTATTTCTAGAGATAAGGGCTCAATTTGGGTCTAATTAAATAGAAATTATAAGGTTCAGTGACGTCTTAGGGAATCTAATCGAAAGCAATTGTAAAAAAATGTACGCCACATAAATTTTTTCAGTTTTTATAGCTTTTTTTTTGATTAAGTAACCAAAAATAAGACTTTTTTGTCTTTTAATATTTTTTAAAAGCTTGCTTTGTTTTCGAGAAAAAAAATTAAAACCAATTCATCGAAAATCTCTGGACCACATTCACAACTAACCCCAATGTGTAACTGAAAATTTATGTTTTTATATCTTCTTGTGCATATAAGCATTTATGGGTCTGTTTGTTATTTAGAATTAGTGTACACTATTTTATACTTTTTTTACGTAAGTTCTTTTATAAAAGGTATATTTTAGGACTACGTAAGTAGAAAAAGTATAAAATAGTGTTAAAAAAAATAAATAACGAACAGACCTAATATTTAATTTTCCCGAACAAATAAATAAATTTTGTAAAAAAATTATAGAGCTTATAAACATTATTTAGAAGCATTTAACGACATCAACTGAAAGTTAATAAATTTGCACTAAATTCACAAATAAACTAATAAAACACTAGTCTTGTTAATAAAAAAGTGAAATTAAAAGTCTGTAACAGGCCAATTAAAATTGTAATTCTTTTGGTAGCAAGACTTATTAAAAATTTAAAAAAAACTACATTTTAACAAGGCAGTGTTTATTTGTCCACAGAACAGACAAATGAATTTTTGACTAATCGTCACGCATGCGTTAAAGCAAAGTATTACTTTTTAATTGTTAAAGCAAACTATTGACATTCTACTCTGAAAATTTTATCTTAGCTAACATAACAAATCCTCGTTTATTAAAAAACTTTGTTTAATTTTTACGATAATTTTTTTGTGTGGAAATTAAAAAGTTTTTTTTTGGCATGTTTATTCAAAAAAAATTTTTTAAAGAGTTTTACTTGGAACGTGGCCAAATTTAATTAATTTCAAGAGAAAAAGTTTGAGAGTTAATTGGAAAATTTAGTCGATTATAAAAACGATGACCGAGCTATATTAGCTTAATTATCAACAATGTTAATTCAAACATGTGTGTACAAATAATAAAAAATATTATTTGTTCACACAGTGGACAAATATCCACTGCTTTTTAAAAAATCAAAAATAATGTAAAAGACTGAGTATTAACGTTGCTACTTGTCAAACAAGAGGTATAAACAAACGGCTGCCGCATGCCGAACAAATAACATAAAACATTATTTAAGACCAGAAGAGCATTCAGATCATGAAATGTTATCAAAAGTCGCATTTTGATTAAAAAAATTAAGTTACATTTTAATTTGTAAAATAAATGTGTAAAAGGGTTGGTCCCTTTTCTTGCTTAGAGAAGGGAGGGAGACCTACTTAAATCTCAATTTTTTAAAATCAAATGTAACTTTTATTAAAACTTCAAGACCAATGCTTCTATGGTCTCAATTAATTTTTAATGTAATTTGTTTGGCATTTGTGGGCGTCGTTTGTTTAGACCTTCTTTTTGACAAGTAGCAATTCTATTAGCAGAAAGCGCCCTGCTATGATATTTAATTTGTAATATACCGTTAATACTCAGTCTCTCTCTCCACTCCATAGCTACACTACTTATTTAAAAAAAATCACATTATTGCAATTTTAAAGACCTTTACAAATAAAGAAAAAACTTTTTATATGTGTTTGGATAAGCTAAAAAGAGTTTAATCTAAAAGAAAAAGAAAAAGTAGTAAGTATGTTAAAGATTAATATAGACACACTCTGTATACAACCTAATATACAAACGTAGCAAAATTTTATATCTTTTAAAGTATAATACCTTTATATTTGTAATTAAGGTTATTTATAGTGGGTTAAATATTTTTATATTTTTTTTTTTCTAGCTCTTAAAATAAACTCTCGGAGCTAGCAAAGAAATCACCCTGTATATATCGGGTTCTTTTTATAAGACTGTTAATAGTTACGTACCAAAGTTTTCATTTTGTTTGATATTCAGTCACTGTCTTCACACGAGGGTGCAACTGTACCACTCTTAGAGAGGTTATCTATTATAAGGTACCGTACCCCCCCTTCGCGCTCGCGCCTATATCTCAAGATATGGTGCACGTACCGACCTATCTCTTGCGGAAATATATGACATATTGTTACCGTTGAGCTTTAGGTAACAATCAAGAGCTTTTTTATGGTTCCGTTTTAGATTACTTTTGTCCTATTTTAAATGGCGCAGTTTTATGAAACAGATTACTTTTCTCCATTTTACTCTATTTTTATTAAAAATTTTCACTGCATTTGGTTAGAATTACCAACATTTTATGCAAGAAAAAAAAAAAAATTTGGTTTAATGGCCTTTATTGTATTTTCTTTTTAATTCGCGAGCTTTCAAATATATTAGATTTTCTTTTTTGTCTTTTAAGTTTTAAATAACAATATATTGTCACTTTATATACATTTTTTATAAATGCCCTTCCTAAAATCAAAAAAAAAAAATAAAAATAATTATTGTCTGTTATAAATAACACCTGGGTACCCAGGGCCAGTTTTGACCCCGCTGTTTCTTTTACAATTACGATCTTCTCTTTCCAAATCAATCCCTTCCCATTTTGTTTGACGATAGTACCCTCCACTCTAGTATAATTCCCCTTAAGCCACCCTGTAATCCTGATTTCAAAACAAATCAAGAATACTTTCGGATAATTCGGTTTGGGGCGAAAAATCTTGTTCAGTTTAATGCCTGAAAAAAAGTATGTTCGGTCCGAAAAAAAAGTCTGCAAATGCTCATCCCCCGCAATGGCGGCCAAGTTCTGCAGAACAAAGAGTCGTTTAATCTTGTCGGGTTACTTTTGAGAATAACCTCAACTGGCACAAACACATTTTATCCATAGCTTCGGCGGGTTCAAAAAGGTTGGATTTCTCTTCCAAAAGAAAAAAATTTCTTTTCAATTTGTACACTCTGTATTATCCCAAATCAGACCCTTTTTAGAATATTGTTCTCATGTCGGGGAATGGCGTCCCCACAACACTTAGCATTCTGGACTCCATTCAAAGAAGAGCCGTTCGTCTTATTAATGATCCAACGCTCACAGAAAGGTTACTTTGCCCACCGTCGAGCTGTGGGGATCTGTCGCTCTTCTATAGGTATTTTCACGGCTTCTTTCTCTGAGGTTGGCCGAAAAATTCCTTCTCTGGACCCAAAAAGAGCAACACGTAGTGCAACTTTTATGCATCCTTTTACAGTTCAGTTTAAAAGGCCCGAACTTTCCCCTTTCTTCGTTCCTTCATCCCTAGAGTGTCAAGATTTTGGAACCTGCCCCTGCAAAAAATTTTTCCTTCTCCTCCCAATTCCAAAATTTAAGTCCCGTGAGCAAACTCCCTCTCACCACACTGAAGACACCCACGGTACGTTAATACTTAGGCATCAGCCTTTGTGGACTGTCCCAAGATAAAAAAAATACATTTTTCATGATGACAATGACAAAATCAATCATAAAAATTTATATCTATTTTCTATCCCCTTGAAAATGCCGTTTTTAACCCCTGAATAAGGGTAGAAAACAGCACTAATTTTTACCTATCTGTTGTATATTTGTCTTGTTAATGTCAATGTCTTTGATTTCAAATATTACGTTGTACTTGTAGTTACGATAGTATAATACATTATAATAAAAATCAGAATTTTTAAAAAAAATGAAATAAAAATATAATTTTTAAATAAAAATATTTTTCTAAATTTATTTTTATTAATATATATATAAATTTATTAATATATATATATATAATAAAATAAAATATATATATATATATATATATATATATATATATATATATATATATATATATATATATATATATATATATATATATATATATATATATATATATAATATATTATATATTTTTAGCTTTTTTTGAATAAATCGAGGATACTAAAGTTGAAGGAAGCCAATACATGAATCATTCAACCGGGTCCTGGGTACCCAATTTCGGTGCAAGTGGAGACTCCCTTCGGGGTATGTTTTTTGAATCGCTGATTAGGAATTTCGGATTTTTGCAGCTCGGAAATTCTGGCATCACCCCTTAAAATGACAAAATACAGGGGGATTTTTTAACAGAAATCTTAAAATTAACTTATAAAAATGCTCTTAAAGCACCTAAAAAATACTTTCAGGGCAGGTTTTTTGGGTCACCGCTTCCGAATTTGGGGGTGCCGAAACCCTTAAATGCCGAAAACACCCCTAATAGGGCAAAAACAATTTTTTTATAGGTTTTTTAGAATAATCTAAAAAAAATATAAAAATGTAATATTGGTAAAAATGTCTTTTTTTATGACATTATAATAATTTAAGCTTAAATTAAATCAAAGGGTAATTTATTGGGGGTCAAACGACCCCCAATGATCCCTAAAATATCGTACAATTAAAAAAATGCAAAAAATTTTGTTCTTTTGGCCTAAAATTTTGGATAAATAGCCATTTCAAGACCAAAAAAATATTTTCCTTTCCTTTTGCGGGCTTAAAAAATATCCAATTCGAATTTAAAGTAAAACAATGAGATTATTTTTTTTCTTTTGTTGTTTTCTTTATTAAACCAAAAATTTTGCTTACAAAAAAGTATCACCAGATGTTTTTACCCTTTTGACGAAAAAAACTCCTCCTAAAACATGATAAAATAACAAGTGCGCATAAAAAAATCTTACATTTTGCCTTAGATTTTTAATAAAAATCCATTTTTTGTTTTAAAAAAAAATCATCCCATCAAAACCTAAAATAAATCCTTAAATCTCCCTTGGCGGTTAAAAAAATATCTTATTAAATGTAAAATAAAAATAATAAGTTTACAATAATTACATTAACATTTTTTTACTATGTTTTTCAAATAAAAAGCATTCCTTTTAAAAAGGAGTTCGAGGGGTACTTATAATTCCTTGGGGATGGAAAATATTTTATTTAGTCGTAAAATGGCTATTTCTTCAAAATTTAGGTAAAAAGCAAAGCATTTTTATGTTTGCCTTTTTTTTAATTGCACGATATTTTAGGGATGATAAGGGTTTATTTCACCCCAATCCTAACAAATACAAATTTTTATCAATATTTAATAATTTCTATACATTTTTTATAAGATTATTCTTGAAAAACCCTAAACGAGGGTGTTTTTTGCCCTTTTAGGGGTGACCCCAGGTTCAAGGGTTTTGGGATCTTTAAATTCGAAATCAGCCATCGAAAAAACGAACCCTAGAAGTATTTTCTAGGTGCCTAAAGTGCATTTTTATAAGTTTTTTTATAAGATATTCTTAAAAAAAAACCGCAAAAGGGTGTTTTTGCATTTTTGAGGGAAATTCAGAATCAGCGATCCAAAAACCGTACCCTGAAGGTAGTCTCCATTTGCAGCGAAATTGGGCACCCAGGACCCGGGTTTTAAATGGACTACCAGGCATGAGAACAATATTCTAAAAAGGGTCTGATTTGGAATACATACCTAGTATACAGATGGAAAGAAGGGAAATATTTTTGGCACGAAAAAGAAAATCAAGCCTTTTTGAAGCTGCTAAGGTTAGGGATGAAATGTGTTTCTGCCAGATAAGGCTATTCCCAAAAGTAACGCCGCGCCGACAAGCTTAAATGATTCTTTTTCCTGCAAAACATGGCCGCTAGGGTGGCCGCGAGACACGAGATACGAGACGTCTCGTCTTGTGTCGTCTCGCCTCGAAGCCATTTTGTCTCGTCTCGACAGCATTTTGTCTCGAATTTCAAAACGAGACGAGACGAGAAAAATCCTTTGAGACAAGCTCGAGACGAGACGAGACGAGACATCTCGAAAAATTTTAATGACTTAAAACTTAAGTGAACTAACTGTAATAAATCTCCAACAATATATTTCTAGTTCTTAAGAATTATACAGGTTGTTTGAGATTTAGTGTTACAAACTTCGACAGCAGTTGGATCTTGCAAAAATAAGTGTCTATAAACATAAGTCAAGAAATGCATCGTTTCAGAAATACAGGGCTCTAAAAAAAAACTTAAATTAATTGCTTTAAAAAGTATTTCACCTTGTGGTTTTATTATTTTTTAATTATTTTGAATATTTCACTTATGTACATATTTTCCCATAGGAGTGGTATTATGAAAAAATTACAAATCGAATTGACAATACGAAATTTTTAAATAATAATGACGGTTTGTTAAATTAATATATAATTTTAAGTTTATAAACTTTATCTACGTTTTTGATTCGTGAAAGATTCTCCCTAAATACCGCTTGTACTTTAAAATTAACCAGATATTTTTTTAATCATGCGTGTTTTCTTTAAAAATTTCATTTGCCCCTCGGACTCGTAAAATTATGAGAAAACACGCTATCGTGAAAAATAATTGGTAATTTTCACGCACTCGTGGTATTACCCCCGATAAAACAACTTAAAATACAACTATTTTGTCTCTTGATTTTTATTAAATTTTGCTTTGCTTTCAAGAAAAAAAAATTAAACCGATTCTTTTTTTATACCCTTTTTGAAAAGTAGGAGTTTTACTTTGTCTTTCGAAAAAAACTCAAATAACGAAAAAGTTGTATTTTAGATTGTTTTAAAAAGTTATGTACAATTAAAGCTTCTTTTTAACTTTATGTTCCATTATCTTTTAGATTTTTTTTTCTATTTTGTGGACATTTTTGTGTCACTTATATGTTATATATTTTTATTTTAATTAAAAAAACAAATTATTAGGTTCATTATTTTATTTTTAGTTGCATATTATGGGTGTCCGTAAAGTCTGAAATCACCAATTTTTTGAGAAAACTACACAATTTTAAGAAAAGCTTAATCACGTCAACTTTTCTTTACAAGGCTTGTTATAAAAAAATATAAGCATTTATACAGAGTGTTTCATTTTTAAAAAATATTAATTCACCTTTTTACTTCTAACAAGCTTTAAACACAAAAATGAAGTAAGGAAAAATGTCAAAACGTTTTAAAAATGCAACCGCTCTACAGACCTTTAAATAGTAAAAAGCATGCAAAAACTATTGCCGCATCCTGAATAAAACGATGTGTCGGCAAAGTATACAGGCGGCGCAGCGGCACTTTTTGATGCCTATGCAGAGGGTTGTTTTTGAATATTTTTCTGTTAGTTGAGGATTTGCCGCTATTTTGTTTTAAAAAGTTTTAATTTAAACTAAAAACAATGCATCCTTCTTAAAATACAAACGAGTTTGCAGCAGATTTTGCAATTAGTTTGTAGGTATATAGTGTACAGGGTGAGTCAACGATGACGAGGAGTAAGTAGTTTAATGCTTTGAATATAAGATGTGTGGATAATGTGCTTATGTAAGTATTAGGTATATGGTTAAATAGTATGTTAAATTTTAATGATATTTTAAATTAGAAAGGGCACGTATAATATAAAGTATTAGGGTGCTACAAAAGTAATTTTTTAAAATTTAAAAAAGAATACCTATACCTACTTATATTTTTACAGTTTTGGATTCTATTTATTTAATTCTAGACATTCCTATACCTACTTTA
This sequence comes from Listronotus oregonensis, assembly GCA_019359885.1. Taxonomy (NCBI): domain Eukaryota; kingdom Metazoa; phylum Arthropoda; class Insecta; order Coleoptera; family Curculionidae; genus Listronotus; species Listronotus oregonensis. The sequence goes on from JAHBCN010012016.1 coordinate 22,454, forward strand.
TATTCTATACCCAGAAAGTTACGTAGGTATAAGAATATTGTCATTTAGGGTAGTTTGGGTATACTTAATTATTATAAAAAAAGTAAAAAATTGGTAAGAAAAATTGAGAATGAACATTTCTAGAATTAAACAATGGAATTAATAATGTAATGATAAAATATGTGTGTTCCATTTAAAAAATATTACCACCTTGTGCACTGTGCAGACATAAAAATTAGTTTAAAAAGGATGTAACATGTACCAAAAAATAAAAATCGACGGGTCCAAGCATTTTATTAAACTTCCGATCTAATTTTTATTGAAATTATCCTATACATTACTAATGCACTGTATATTGAAATTAATTTAATTGAAATAAACCAAAACAACTCGAGACAAACGAGACAAAACGAGACGAGACGAGACAAACGTTTGTCTTGTCTCGTCTCGACCCTAGTCTCGTCTCGTCTCAAAATATATTATCTCGAAATTTCGAGACGAGACAAGGCTTTATCTCGTCTCGTCTCGTCTCGCGGCAACTCTAATGGCCGCTCATATGTTACAGATGAGTATTGACAGACTTTACGCACATGTGCAAATAATATTTTAATTTTTTAATTTTTGCGTTAGATTTTAAATTTTAAGGAATGTTAAGGCTGTTAAAATTTGCGTTTTCTTTTAGATACAGTTATTTCAGGATATTCGTACCTGTTCCTTCTGGCTCCAGCGTAACACGTGCTTAAAACAACTAAAATTATATATACAAAAACAAGGTTTTGTTATATAATAACAATAATAGTAGAAAAAGCTCTTGTAATCCGTGTCAACCTGTTCCAGTATTTTTATTCATAACTATTTAAAGCCAACACCCTGTTGTTAAATATACGTATACGTTATATTGCATATATTTCCCCAATTAACATACTTACTGTTTTTTTCCCGTTTAGTTCATTAACAAGAATTTGTTTATTCATAAATATTGATTGTTTATTAAATTAAATGATATTTCATATACTACATTTTTATGTGTAAAGACAATAACGTCTAAATAGAGCTTGCAGAAATTTACAACTTCTTTGTTAATTAATAGCTTGTCTCCATAAAAAGAAAATATAATTTAAATATTTTATGGAATTTATTTTATAGAATTTAAAATAAGTAAATCAAGAACTTAGACTGTTGGGTACAAATATTCAAATCATATGAAAAACCTTATTTAAAATAAGCGATAAGTATGGGCCTGTCTAATTTGCTGATCAGCAAAATATTTGGCTGGTCGACTATTTGTAATTATGCTAACTCTCTGAAATTTTGCGAAACCCTAAAGGTAGTAAACACCAATTAAATGTATTAATGACAATCCAAAATATCCATCCTAAACCCCTCTGTAAAAAATTTTCTGGTCACCTTTCTAATAATTTTAAGGCGATGTTTTGCAAAATTTAAGATAATTTCGATCAAAAAGCCTATAAAGAAATCAAAATAACCACCTTAGGGTCGTTGTATCCCCCCTCAAAAAAAGCTTGCTGGTCGACCAGCAAGTTTTTTTCAAAGGGGGATGATACCAGAAACCCCTCGGGGGGTTATTTTAATCCTATTAAACAGTTTTTTATCGGTATTTTCTTGATTATTTTGAAAAGTTTCTCCCCTTGGATTATTAGAAATTCGACAATCAAGTTTTTTTACAAAGGGGGATAAAATAACCCTTAGAATGGATTTTTTGGGATCGTCATTTCTCTCGTCATTGGTGTTTACTATCTTTAGGGTTTAAAACCAAGAATACTAATTACAATTGTCGCCCGAAAAATTTTTTGCTGACCCGGGCCCAATAAGTATTTATTCAAAAATATCGACCTCTTAAAGTAATGATATCTAAAATTCCAAGTTCCTTTTAATTTCTGACAGGTTTTCAATGGTTTGTGGGTATTATTGATTTTTTTTTAATTAGTAATAATATTGCTTATTTTTATAATATAAAATTATAAATTTTTTAACCAACATACTAAAATAAAACCATGATAATGACAAAAAATAATTATAAATTAAATAAAAATATATAATACTATGATGAAAAAGACAATAAAATGGTTCTATGCAATAAATCTATTCTACAGGGATGCGCAAAAGTCCGGATTAAAATTAATATCTTTTTAAACCCGTAATTTTAAAAAAAACCTAAAACACGTCAATTGATTTTAAATTGTACGTTTTTTTGGCAATAAAATAAAATTTTTTTTTTAAACCCCTAGCTCAACCCCCCCCAATTTTTTTTAAATGCAAACCTATGCCCCTTTTTTTGGGTGAAAAAAATGAATTGACCATCCCCTTTTTTTTTTTTTTAAACTTATGGTTACCAGGAAATGAAAAAAAACTTTTTAAAAAAAAAAAAGTTAAAATCCCTACTTTTACTACGGGTTTAACGTTGCAAATAAACAAATAAAGGGCATTCAGCATTGATGATGTACACTGCTCAAAAATTGCTAAGGATCATCAGTACCTAGTTTCAAAAAGTTTACAAATTTTAAGAACAGACCAACCTGGGCAGGCAGCACAACAAATTTTTTGATTATGTGTAAAACTGATAACGTAATCTAGCATCATTCTTTGGAATATTTTTCAGAAAAAATTTAAAATAAAATTTATTATAATCCCAAGCAATTGTTGAGCATGTATTTAAAAAAGAAAAAGGTTGTTTTTTTGTACCAAATTTAATGCCCTGTAAAAAAAAAATTTTTGACTAGTTTTAAAATTGGGGCTTTTGGGTAAAATTGAAAACTGTTAAGTTAATTAATTTGACCCTTTTAAATGTTTTTTTTTAATTTCCAAACAAAAAAGGTTTTCAGAGAGGCAGCGTATCAAGTTTGATATTGTTGGGATGTGGGATAGAATGCGGAGTCAAATGAAGGGGTACTTTATTTAATGCAAAATATCCGGAAAATCACATTTCCCAGGAAACTGTGTAAGATCTTTCACAAATTTGAAGAAAATGACAGTAAAAGGGCTTGCCCAGAAGTGGCCGGCCACATGTTTTAGACGAAATCAAAAAGGACATTGCCGTATCTCTGCAGGAAGATCCACATTTTCCCAAAGGTTTCATTAGCCCAAAACAACTGCGTCTGACGTACGATTGGGAGGTTTTTTAAAAAGAAAAAAACCACATTAAGGTATATCTTGTCCAAGAGCTCTTGGAAGATGACTAGACAGGCGTTTCAATTTTGTGAGGAAATAATGAGGCGATGTGACGAGAATAATGGGTTTCCCCCGAACATACTCTTTTCGGACGAAGTATTTTTTGAAACGAAAGGTTATGTTTTCCCCCAATGAAGCCAAGATCCCAGAAAAAAATTTCGGGGCTGAAAACCAAATTTTTGGGGTTCAACAGGAAACCCGGGGCCCGGGGGTCCCCAAAAATTTTGGGGGTATTTTTTTTAACGTCAAAAATATCTCGCGGACGCTGGATTGGACGACGTGGTACAATTGAATGGCCGCCACATCCCCAGACTTAACGCCATTAAATTATTTTTTTTGGGGAATCGAAAGACAAGGTTTATTAAATAGGCCGGCTAATGTTGGAGATCTAAAAAACGGAATTTAAATGGAATCACAAAATCCCGGTGAGGCCATTCGAATTTCGGACGGTTTTACCATCGCCTGGGAGTCCAAGTAGGGGGGGAGGGCATTTTCGCATCTTTACTTTAATTCCCCGTGGCACAAGAGGTTTTTTTAATTTTTTTTTTTTTGATTTTTTTTCCCTTTTTCTTAAAAAGTTAAAAAAAGAAAGGGTTGGTCAGATTCTTTTTTACGAGTTTTTTGAGCCCATCCCGGACAAGGTTTCATTTAAAAAAAAAAAAGGGGGGAGGGGGCAGCTAAGGGGAAAAAAAAAATATTTTTTTTTTGAAAAAAGCCCTTTTTAAAAAATTGAGGGTTTTGGCGCCCAATTATGGTTAAAAATATTTTTATCCGGACTTTTTCCCTCGTATAAAAACCCTTTTCCTAAAAAAACTTTTGGATCCCCCCAATTTATAAAACATTTATTTTTTTAATACCAGCAGGTTTATAATTTAGAGATTTTTTTTTATTTAAATAGAACACGGATTAAAAGATAAAGTTGCGAATTTTTCTAATATTTTTAAAAAAATTTAAAAAAACATTTTTGTAGAGTATTTTAAAAAATACTGGTTCTAAAATCTAGATAGAAGTAAGTGTTTAAATTATTTTTAACGTAAATAATGGTTTGCATAAGTTTTTGGAACAAGCTTTACAAATATATGAAACTGCTCTCGTTTGCAAAAAAGAAACACTAAATATATTTTATACTGAAAATAATTTTCCCAAAAGCATCTTATAATCGATTATAAAGCATAAAAATAAAATTATAAATTTACGGGAAAACCCCCAAACCCGTTTTTGGGGGTTCGGTAAGCCGTCGGGAAAAGACACTTTCCCCTTTTAGGTACAACTTTTTCAATTGGGAAAAAGAAAATAAACAACCAAAAAATATTTATTTTTACCATTACTACTTATTATTATTAACAACATTAATCGAAAAGAACAGTTGGGGCATTTCAAAAACGCAAGGCGTTGTTTGGGTGTTGGGGGTTGGGAATTGCCGTTGGTAATTGAACCGGGTCGTCGTTACAGGTAACAGAGAACTTGTTGCTTCTAAAAGACGGTCAATGGGCCTTGAGTGGGGTTTTCTGTGTTTAAAAAGGGAGATGAATTTTGGGATAATATTTTGTTTGATAAGTCTTTTTTTTAAAATTTAGAGCTTTTTGGAGCCTTCTGCAACAGATGATGACTTCAACCTCCAAGTCTTTTAAATCCCTTATTCACGAATTAGTAACATTGAGGAGGAACGGCGAAAGTTCTGGGTTTGAAAGACAAAAGGCAGTATTTCAGGGCATCTTTTTAAAAGTATTTATTCCATGCACTGGAAACAAGCCAATTTTTGTAATTAACAAAAAATCTTCTGTGTGTTTTGGGTTTGTAAACTGGGGAAACTTTCTTAAAAAATTAGATATTTTCCATTTCATTTCCCGAAATGACAAAACTTGGGTGGGGAAGATTTTTTGGGCTGAAATTTAAAAAAAGTTCCCCCCCTTTTGTCAATATCATCTGCTAATTTTTATCAATTCTTCTCGACGACAGCACCAGCATAAAATTGTAGTATTTTTTCGCAGATAGACATCATTTTTACTATTATTTTAAAATTTTTTATTTCATCTTTGAGAAAATTTTTTCTTAAACCAGTTCTTTTCGATCTTAATGACACTTTTTTTAAATGGAATACCCTGACCGGTATTGGGTTTACATGTTTT
>JAHBCN010012017.1:0-27674 GCA_019359885.1 Listronotus oregonensis
CATTGACAATTATTTTATAAAGCCGTAGCTTATAATAACAACTTTCGTTAATCTACATTTGACATAATTTAAAGAACACAAAATTTTTTTACTTATTAATTTTTCGCCTTTTAAAATTTTGTTATACTTATCCAACAACAGTTGATATAAATTCTAGCAATAATTCTACTAACTTTTTTTCCGGGTAATTCTATAAAACTTACTGTAGGTATTTAACACAAATAAATGTACTATTACCAAAAATTCCCATGAAAATTTTCATAAAATTTTGGTGATATATTTATGCTGTATAAAATAATGGACTACATACAAGCAAAGTAAAAAAAAATTATTTCCATTTAAATAAACCAGGATAATTTTTATGTAAAAAAGTTTACCAACTATGACTGGTTTAGTTAATTTGCTAATAAACTGAGATACTAAACGGAATACTCACTAAAGTTTATAAAACTCTTTTTATTTTTACATTTACTTCTAACTTATTTGTTACCATTATTAAAACCTGGTCTGAAACTATAGGTACTTTTAATTCTTTCTAACATTACCAATAGGGTATTTTTACGACTATTTTTTCTTTTACTTCCAACACAAAATTTTATTGGAGATGTGTAAAAAAAAATCTAAAAATTTGAGTTCTAAATATTAACTCTAATTACTTTCCCAGAGCGTTGAAAGATTTTCCATTTAAAATACAAAAACGTTTTTTAAAATCTATATCTCAGCCGCATTTAACGCTATCATATTGGTCCAAAGTGGAATTATCTCAAGATTAAATGCTCTACAAAAGTATTTATTCCGGGAAAAGGAATACCTGTACAATGGTACGGGTCACTAAATCAGATTTTTATCGATATTTGCCATTTTTTTAAGTAATTTTATAAATGGCTGAATCTATGAAAAAAAAAATCAAATGACAAACTTGTAGAAAATTTATTTTTCTACAAAATAAGTCCTTCGTAGCGAATCGTTTATTTTGATATTTCTCGAGATAGAGAGCAATGACTTTTTGATAAAATGAAATTTTATGACAAATTTAAATTGCTAATTCTCAAAAATTTTATTTCATCAAAAAGTCATTGTTCTTTATCTCGGGAAATCTCAATATTAGCGATTTGCTTTAAAAAGTTTTTTTTTGTAAAAAATTAAATTTTCTAAAAGTTTGTCATTTAATTTTTTTTTTATAAATTCGATAAAATTCTGATTTAGTGACCCGTACAGACTTACAGGTACAGTTTTATAGGTACTTTAGTTGAACATTTAATCATAAGTAAATCGCACTTTGGACCAATATGATGTGTAAAATGCGGCTGGAAAAGATTTTTAAATTTATATATATATATATATATATATATATATATATATATATATATATATATATATATATATATTATTATATATATATATATATATATATATATATAAGATATTACAAAACACAAATTTAATTTACATTTTCCCGTTAAATTAATCCTTGTTACAGCAACGGATAACTTTCTGACTTAACTCGGCTTTGGAGAAACCATGATTAATTATATTCGCACAATCAAAAATTTTGTTAAAAAATTAAAAAACTGTAAATTGTAGTTTCAAAAAATTTTAAAGCAATATTTTCAGTTTTCACTGTATAAAAAGTAACTCGGCCAGATCTTTTAAAACTTGAGATGACTCTCTTAATACTTAAAATTCCTTTCCCAATTTCACCTTCATAAATTCGTCTTCTCATCTCGCAGAGTATCGATCCCGGATAGGAATTTATTTCTCTCGGTCGTCGACGACGACCCACTTTAGCTTTATACTGTCACTCGAACGAAGTTTTTCTTCGATAAAAAAGGGAGATTTAATAAAAACAAGCGTTCTATGCTTCTCACGTCGCATGCCATAACAATAAGATTAAACTGATATAGTCAAAATATTTACGTGAGTAATATTAACATTTTTATTTTATACCTAGTGTATGTTACTTGTCGCACAGTGGGTCGTAAAAAGATTATTTTTGTTAGAATTATGATAACTTGACTTCATATTACACAACCCCACAAAAAAAAATGTTGAGATTCGTGAGTCGGACCATGATATTCCCATGTACTTTTTGACGCTGAATCCGAATCCGGCTTCAGAAAAGACCCTACGCGTCTAGGATTGGCCACAGAGGCCGAAAACTACCCCTAGAAAGGGTGGAAGATGGATTTTAACCATGGTATAATTTGTGGTCAAAAAGTTTCTCCCCTACTGAAATTCACCTTATAGGACCAAAACTACTTCTAGGAAGCCATGGAAAATCGAGTTTTGCATGCCGGGATCGCAACGGTGGCAGTCTCATATACTTGCCAAATTTGTGATCGAAAACTTTTTATCCTACTGTAATGCTCCCTCTAGGACCAAAACTACCCCTGGGAAGGGGTGGAAAAATCGAGGTTTGGACGTCGGAATCGAACGGTGATATTCTCATGTAGTTGTCAACGCCGGATCCACATTGCGAAAACTTTTCAACCACTAATTCGGGTCTAGGGTTGAAAAGAACATGAGAATACCACCGTTAAGATTCCAGCATGCAAAACTCGATTTTCCATCGTTCCCTAGGGGTAGTTTCGGTTCTAGAAGGTAAATTTCAGTAGGGGAAAAACTTTCGACTACAAATTCGGGTCTAGCGTTAAAAAGTACATTGGAATACCATGGTTGAAATCCATCTTTCATCCCTTCTAGGGGTAGTTTTAGGCCTCTGGGGCCAATCCTAGACGTGTAGGGCCTATTCTGAGACTCGACCCACGGATCTCGACATTTTTTTGAGAGGCTGTGTTATCGTCTTTAGTGGGATAATGAGTATACATTTCAGTTTTTAGTAATAAGTTTTAAACGAACTTTCAGTAACCAAATTAAAAATGAAGTTCTATACTTGAGGATATACTATATTAGACTGTCAGCCCATCGTAAAAAAAGACAAATCATACTCAGTATGCCATTTTCAATGGTGAATATTAAGTATACGATGATCATTTACAAAGAGGACTGCTGTTAATTCTGGTTAGAACTAGAAAATATACCTAGAAAGTGCAAAAATAGCCATCTTGGAACAATCCATGGCCAATATGCCATCTAAACTAAATAAAATTTAAAATTCACCGGAAAATTATCAGCATACGTGTAGATCTGTCTGTCTGTCATCCTAATGACCAAGCTCGACTTAAGCTTTTATTAATGCTAAGTTAAAGTTTTGGAAAGGTTATTTATCGTGTATATATCAATTAGATGGCATACTGAGTATAATTGTTTCAAGATGGCTTTTTTTTTGCTCTTTATAGGGCTATTTTCTATTTAATTAACCGCAGTCATCTTGTAAAACATGTTAATATATGATCAGCGCATAGTCAATAACTACTCTTTTTAAGGGCATAATAATATTGGGTACTATTGGTCATTTCTTTAACGGTTGGCTAAGGGTTTATATTTAGAACTATTATACACATGTTCTCATTTAAAGATAATTTTTAAAAGTATGATACACATATTATTATATGTTATATACTAACTTTTAAGAGTTTTGCATTACTTTAAAAATTGAAAACCTGTTTTAATCCTATATTGGTGTGTTAAGTTTTAAGTAAAATATCCCGTGTATATACAGGGTGTCATTTTAAAAACTTTGAGTGCAAATATCTCCATAAATATTTAATATATTACTTTTTTCTTTTTACAGTATATTTTTAACATATTATACATTCAAAATATTAAAAAACACAATTTTTTGGAAATTCTAAAGGTATCGCCGCCTCCCTTAATATGTTTATTCCTCGCGACTGTCAAAAAGCAATTATGCCAATCAAAAAATATTTTAAATTTAATTAAAAATAAACGATGCAGAAACTTTATTAAGCGGATAAAATGGTACAAGCACAAACAAGCGTCCAAACAAAAAGATAGTCCGCCCATCTTAAGTTCTTAGTTGCACCTGGTTGGATTCCTCTGTGCTTCCGACTTTCTAAAGCTCTTAACTTTCGGTTTAATGAGGAAAATTCATGAGCAAACTTGCCTGAGACGGCATTAAACTAATTTGAAACCGGCTCATTAATTAAAACCATATTCCTTACATCGAATAATTAAGTTTAGGATTCGACTCGGAGGCGGCGATGCCGTTTCGAAACTTAATTTGCCACGTGATATCTAATAATAATTAATTAGGCTTCGCTCCCGACTTTAAATTTTGAAATAAAGAATGCTCCTCTGAAACTTTGTGAGTGGATTTATTTTCGAGAATACAGAAAATTAGGGCGTTTTTGATGTGTCATGCGACAATAGTTGTTTTTGTACCAAGGGCGTAAAATGGCACTTTAACGCCCGCTGTTAAAAGTTATTGCCCAACTGTGCGAGAGCAATAATCAGCAGAGGTGCAAACAATATTTTATGTCCTACTTGTTCATTATTGTGTTTTTGTTGCTTAGTTACCATCTACATTATAGTGCACGTTATACCTGTGCGGACATAAAGTTTCTTCTTCTTCTCTTTCTTTTTCCTTGGAACCGTCTTGATTCACTACCGTAAGCAGCGCAGCCTCATGGGCTTTTTGTGCCTAATCTCCCATTATCTTTTATACCAATCCTCCCATTAGTGTTGTTCCTTCTACAAGTCTGTATAACCCCGAGACTGCTTGGTTAATATATTCATGTGGGCTCATTTTCGGTTGCCCAAATAATGCCTGTCTTTTGTGATTCAATGCTTTACATTCGCATAGGATATGGTAGGCTGTTTCTTCCCCCTCGTCGCACATTCTGCAACTTGGGTCCCCATTGTATGAGCCTATCTTGTGTAGGTGTCCTCTTAGGTTATCGTGCCCTGTTAGCAATCCTACTGTTATGCGAAGTCTTTTTCTACTTTGTCTGGGTAGTTTTGGTTGGACATAAAGTTTACGGCCCGCGCGGGCATAAAGACAAAAAAAAGTTGTTAAAGTTAACGCATTTTCAGGAGCCAGCTCTTTTAATATTAATGCAACTTTATTCATTAAAACGTGTCATTCGGTGCCTCATGAATAAATTTTAAAACATCTTTTCTAGACAAAGCTTTGGACTTTTTTGGCTGGTATCCTTTTGACCCTTGCTTTAAATATTCTATTAATTTATGGTAACTAGCGATCTTAATATTCTTATTTACTATTAAAGTCTTCTTTACCATTGAATATTAGGGCCATAAGGAACTCGGGGAAAATGTTACAGCGAGATCACCGAAGTATCCAAGCAGCACAGTTTCATTAATGGGTTCTACACAGTTTGTTGCCATCCAGATTAGTAATTTGTCATATTCTCGGTCGTAGGCATCCCTTGATTTCTTCGGTAGCAAGTTTTGTGTTGCTTTTTCCGATTTTTTTGGCAATTCCGTCAGGAATTTCGGAAACTTTCCTGCATTTTGACCTTTTAAGTTTGACCGCTAGCAGAATTTGATTTCCCCAGCAACGTTTATTAGCCAACTATTATAAAAAAAATGTTGTTAAAATCAAATTCAAGTTTTTGTATTTTTTTTTAATATTTACCTGTATAACATAAAAGTTTGTATACACCGCGGGTATTTATAGATGTGTTGTGTATCGCCCTCGGGCGACTATGAACGTCACCCTCAGAATATAAACACCTACTTAATACCCTTGGTACAAAAATAACTATTTTGTACGACTGAAATTAATGAGTAAGCATTTTCTATAGTTGTTTTTTCTTTATTTTTGTTAACACTGGTATATCGGATTCTTTTGCTGATGTTACTGTCGAGATTAAGTCAAATTGATTAAACAACTTTAAGTTACCAAAGAAATAATTACATGTAGTGTCAACAAAGTTGTATAAAAGTGGTTTTTAAATTTGAATTATAAGCCAAAAAAATCCAAATATAGAAGAAACTGCAGAGAAAGTATGCCTACAGTTTTTGCCAGGAAAGTCAAGACTAATTTTTGAAAAGGCATACGGTAATTTCATGAGGTAAAGCGACATGGAGGTTGGCGCTCTTCGCCTGTATCCGAGGGTTATATTGAAGATTTCGTGCAAAAAAAAATCAAATAGCTAAAAAAATTATAAGTTCCAACACCACAGATTCTTCCGGCAATTCCAATGTTACCACCAGAGAGATTGATATTATATATTAAAAAGAATCAGCAGGACAAAATTTATCAATTTTAAATATTACAAATTATGTTTAACATAACCTTAAATAAATAAACTGTTGTTTTACCAAAAATTGAGGACCACGCCACATTAAAAACACCCAATTCTCAGAATTTTCAAAGAAAAAAAGTCGGAGGTTACGTCAAAATGAATGATTGCACTCACGAATTTTAAAGGAGTATTTCTTATTTTTAAATTTAAAGTCGGTACCTGGGACGGGAAAGTGATGATTTGACTTTTCTCCAGAGCATACTATATACAGGGTCCCTATTAACGTAAGTCCGGAAATGCCCGTTTCCGAGTTATGGCCCAAGTAAAGGGTGGGTAATAAAAGAGACCGTTTTAACAATCGAATAAAAGATAAAGTTCTCTCTTGCTCAAATGGCAGTAAAGCTTTTTGGTCCTTTGCCAAAAATATTAGTCAGAACTTTTGCACAAATTCTTTTCCACCCCTAATCTCTGAAGATGGAATTGTCTCTACCTCCAAAGGAAAAGCCGAACTATTTGCCAAACAATTTGCTGCCAATTCTACGCTTGATCCTCCTATTAATCTTCCTCTTCCCTGTTTCTCATAAAATGTCCGATATGATTTTTAAAGTCAAACAGATCAAGCGTATTCTTCTTCTCTAATACTAAAAATCGTCTGGGCTGGATGGCATACCAGCAATCGTCTTAAAAATGTGCTCCCGAGCTTGCACCCATCTTAACTCTCCTCTTTCGAATCTCTTACGACACGGGCATTTTCCCGGAGAGTTGGAAAGCTGCACGTGTGCAACCTGTCCCCAAAAAAGGATCCAAAAGTCTCCCTTCTAACTATAGACCTATATCTCTTCTTTCAGTTGTTTGCAAGGTAATGGAAAAATTCATTAATTCCCAAATCTTAAAGCATCTGGAAAAACATAAGATCTTACATGATAGACAATATGGATTCCGTCACAGTAGATCCACAGCTGACCTTCTTTCCTTTGTCTCACACAACTGGAACAAGTGCCTTGAGTTTCTTGGTGAATCCCAGATCGTTGCTCTTGACATATCCAAAGCTTTCGATCAGGTCTGGCATGATGGGCTTCTTAACAAACTTCCTTCTTAAGGTCTTTCACCTAAGCTTTGCTCTTGGCTTTCCAGTTTCCTTTCTAATCGACGTATATCAGTAAGTGTAGATGGTCATTCCTCCAGCTTCTACCAAATTAATGCTGGGGTGCCCCTGGGCTCAGTGCTGGCACCCACGCTGTTTCTTCTACACATTAACGATCTTCTCTCTTCCACAATCAATCCCATTCATAGTTTTGCTGACGATAGTACCCTCCATTCTAGTATTCAATTTCTTAAGCCACCGTGTAATTCTGATTTTGAAAACAAGCGCAGGTCAATGCAGATATCTCTTTCACAAGACCTCAAATTTATCTTGGATTGGGGCGCCAAAAATCGTGTTCAGTTTAATGCCTCAAAAACACAGTCATGTTCGCTGTCGCGAAAAAAGTCTGCGAATGCTCATCCCTTACATATGAGCGGCCAAGTTCTGCAGAACAAAAAGTCGTTTAATCTAGTCGGCGTTACTTTTGAGAATAACCTCAACTGGCACAAACACATTTCATCCATAGCTTCGGCAGCTTCAAAAAGATTGGATTCCTCTTCGAGCCAGAAAATATTTCTCTTCTTCCAATCTGTACACTCTGTATGTATCCCAAATCAGACCCTCTTTGGAATATTGTTCTCATGTCTGGGGAATGGCGTCCCCTACAACACTTAGCCTTCTGGACTCTATTCAAAAAAGAGCTGTTCGTCTTATTAATGATCCAACGCTCACAGAAAGGCTTCCTCTTCTTGCCCATCATCGAGCTGTAGGGGATCTGTCGCTCTTCTATAGGTATTTCCACGGCTTCTGCTCAAAGGAATTGGCCAGTATTATTCCTTCTCTGGCAGCTCCCAACAGAGCAACACGTAGTGCAACTTTTATGCATCCTTTTACAGTTCAGTTAGAGAGGCCCCGAACTTCCCGCTTTCTTCGTTCCTTTATTCCTAGAGTGTCAAGACTATGGAACCTGCTGCCCGCAGAAGTTTTTCCTTCTCCTCCCAATCTCCAAAAATTTAAGTCCCGTGTGAACAAACTCCCTCTCACCACACTTAAGACACCCACGGTACGTTAGTACTTAGGCATCAGCCTTCGTGGACTGTCCCAAGATAAAAAAAAAATATTTTTTAATTAATTGCAACTATGGTTGTACAAGGTATCTTATTTTAGTTTTTCCTTACAGAATGAAAATCTATGTATGAAAAATGTATTATTTCTAAATTTGCATTAAATTTTACGCCTTTTGACAAGCTACTTGACTTTCAGTGACTTCCGGTTTCACCGGAAACGGCGTCAACTACGATTTTCAAATGAGAAACCCTATATATTTTTACCTACGACCACTATGTAAAACAGTCAAAAACACACTACCCACACATAGTAAATAGCTCATTAAGCACGGTAAAGTAAACGCACGGAAAATATAATCGAAGTAGGTATTTACATGCTAAATCAATATTACAAACGAGATCCTTAATAATGCCATTAGTAGGCCATGATCGCGCGTCGACAGCTGTAGTCATAGAAACGGCAAATATACAAACATTTTCGAATAAAACTTATAGACATTTAAGTTGGTACTTTTGTATAATTTTAATTGGTTGAATTAATTTTACTCAATAATAATGTTAAGTGACAGTGAAAATGAAAATGTAACTCCTCCCAACATACTTCAAATAGCAGAAACGACAACCAATAATTTACTACCGAACATATCCCGGGCACGGTAGGAAACTGTTTATAAAGATTCATGGACTAGAGATTAAAAAACCAAGTAAATTCATTCTCTGTTTTAATAGCATATTTTTCAAGAACTATTAGAAAAAATGAAGCCTAGCTTACTATGGGCGTTTTACTCCATGCTTAAATCAACTTTAATCTTAAAGAACAACGTAAACATAGCTGCCTACCCCAAATTATTAGCTTTATTCAAAAGAAAATCGGATGACGTTACAAGACAAAATATAAAATTTTGACATACCAAACTAAAAAAATATCTTTTTTAATTAAACTTTTAAAAAAAATCTCAGTATGAATCACATTAAATCAATAAGTACCTGTAGGTGGTCGTAGGTAAAGTATAGTACGTAATGCGTGTTGAAATCAATTACGCCTTTATGGAATTACGCACTAGCCGCTACGCGGCTTGGTGCGTAACTTTTCCATTCGTGCCTATTATGCTACTTTGATCCGTTCGGGCCATTAATATCACTATTAGATTTTTATTATTTCCTACAGTTTTCAAGTTTCCTATAAGAGAAAACTAAAATGAGATACCCTGTACAATAATCATCTTACGTAAAACTGTGGTATAAACGAGCTTTAATTCGAGAAGTTCGATTTGAAAGTAAATCCAGTCCCTCGGTATCAGAGGATCATTAGTTGTGCACGATTTGCCGACGAAGAAGAAAATCGATTGATAACTGCCGAACGGATTATTCATTTCGTTTCACCGCAATTTACCAGTCTTATTGTTTTATTTTAAAGTCGATTATTCTTATTAAATTTAAAAAAAGTAAAAATAATTCCGTTGTTTTTGCAAATGAATCTAGATATACGCTGGCTTTAAAAATAAAACGAAATCATAATAATACATTTGCAAAAAAAAGAAATTTAAAACTTAAAGAAAGTAGTCCTTACCATGTAGTTTTGAAGTTTTGCAAAAATGTAACTAGTTTTACAGATAGATCAGTAAAAAACTTGCCAATTTACAAAAGAGTTAAACAGCAAAGTTATGGCAGAGAAAATCTTATTTTTGCAAGGTATAGCACCAAAACAAATTAACGAACGATTCAAAAAAATAATGTTAGTCTATCATTAATAAATTACGTGGAAAAAATAATACCCTCCCCATAAACACTACATTAACCAGTTATTCATTAAATTCTTTTCATTGTTCTGTAGCCTCAAATTTCTCTAAATATATTATTTGTAATAATAGTCTACTTTAAATTGTTATTAATAAAACATTTTTCTTAGGTCCAACAAATTTAAAAGAAGTTTTAAGCACCCTTTAAGAAATCAAAAATAAATCAGCTTCAGGTTGAAATAATCTATCAATTAAAGTATTTTCTCAACTTTCTAACTCAGCTGTGAAAGCATCAACAATTTTATCTTTTTTAAATTGCGAATTTCCTAAATGTTTAAAAGCTGCTGATGTGTTGTTCCAATTCATAAAGAAGGAGATTGAGATTTACTTTCTAATTTTAGAGCAATTAGTTTACTTCCAACTATTTCCGAAATAATTAAGAAAATTGTAAAAAGTAAAGTGATTTCCTTTATTGATAAACATAAAGCTTTAAATTTGAATTCTAAAAAAATAAAAATACAAATGATGCAATATTTTCTTTCCTTGAACATCTTTACACGTCGTTAAATGATGGTGATGTAGCGGTTGCTGTTTTTTTGTGATTTAGCTAAAGCTTTTGGCTGTGTAAATCATTTTGTTCTATTTAAAAAACTTGAGATTTATGGGTTTCGTGTGCAAAATTGGCGTTTGTTAACATTAAAAAAAACCCATTCGAATGCGAATTTTGCAGCATTTTACAAGGGATAAACATGATTTTTTGCATCCTTTTATCAATATTATGGATTAGACTTGAGTCTACCACTATGATTCTAAATCAAAACAAGAGACTGAGAAGTATATCACTTGTTCGATTGATTGGTCGTTTAGCGCCAGCTTCCATCGTATCGGTTCCTTGCTTATGGTCATAGATTTGGTTTTCAGTATCGAGATGCTCATGTTGTATTTCTTTGCGGCCTGATGTAGCTCGAATAGCATTCGCTGCATGCAGGTTGTTCTCGTTTTCTGCTATGAGAACCGCATCGCCTGCATAGCACAATATTTTGAATTCAGTTTGTCCCATTCTGTATCCTCGTCCCACATCTCTCACCCGGTCTATAATGCGGTCCGTTACCAGGTTGAAAAGCAGCGGATCTGCTTGCCCGATACCTATCGATATCGGCACTTCGTCTGTGGTTGAGTTGCCTGACTGTATTGTATTGTTGTTGGTATTAAGTTGTTTTATTACCTGGATTATACTGTTTTTGGCTCTTTGCTCTTGCAGGATTTTTAGCACATCCTTTAGCTGCACTCCATTAAATGCTTGAGTTAGGTCAACAAAGCAGAGAAACGCAGATTTGTTAAATTCTATAGACTTCTCGATGATTTGTCGCAGTTTGAATATAGCGTTGATTGTTGATCTATTCTGCCTAAAGCCTTGTTGTTCTTCGTTGATGCTGATTGTACTTGATAGATGTTGAATTATTATTTTGATGAGCAGCTTCATGGCGGTGTTGAGCAGGCTTATGCCTCGATAGTTCCTTGGGTCTTTCTTTTCTCCCTTCTTGTAGATAGGGCTTGTAATGCTAAATTTCCATTCTTGGGATCCTTCTCCTGTGGACATTATCATACTGTAAAGGTGTGATAGTTCTTTCATTAGCTCATTGCCTTCATATTGAGCATTTCGTTTGTTATTTTATCTGGCCTGGTTATTTTCAGTTCTTTAATTTGTTGGTTGTTGTTTTAATCTCTGTTTCGTTTATAATGTTGTGTCGATGTTGTTGGGCTTGGTCCATAGATCCGCTTGTTCTTCGGTGTTGTACAGACTCCTGATTTGGTTTGTCCATTCCTCAGCAGTAATATTGACTGTGATTTGTTCGTTAACTGGTTTCTTCTGCGATCTAATGAGATTCCATATTCTGCTCTGTCCTTCGTACAGGTCATGTTGCATGTCGGTGGAGAACTTTTCCCAATAGTCTTTTTTAATTTGTGTTATTTTAGCATTGACTCTGTTTCTTACGGCGACATATTGCTGATGTTGTTCATCCGTTTTGTTGCTGAGGTACTGATGTAGGCTGCTCTCTTCTCTGCAGCGAGGGTTTTTATTTCTGGAGTAAACCATGATTTGTTGGTTTTTGTGTTCACGTTTACTTTACTTTTGTCAATCGCTTCTGTCACTGTTATGACATTAATTTTGATTTTGTACCAAGCCGTATTGATTGTATCGGGTAAGGCGGGAGAGTTCTTGTAAACACACTGCACCGGCAACGTTGATTAAACACACTGAATAACATCACACCGGAAATAATGACTTTTTAAATGTTTATGGCATTGCACCGTATATAACATTTTAATAAATCCATGATTTTTTATTGTTAATAATTATTTTAAAGCCAGAAAACTATTTTGTTTATTATCCGAAGTGACAGACAGGTATGTCATTCACTGTAGATGCTCAACTCGATTGCTGTTGATCGAGATAGTTTACAAAACGTGTAATTGAATAATACAATCTAATAGAAAGAAATAAAATAACATCGTAGTTGTCGTACAATACCTGATTTAATATAATTTTTTATCAAACGAATACAGCAGCAGTCCAAATCAACCTTGTTACCGGTGCAATCGGATTTTGGAACTGTCATATCAATAAATGTTTATATTTAAATTAATGTTGCCTATATTAACACAAAAACCAATATTTTTGAATAATTTTATTACATTTTCAAGATAATTTCCTAATTTTGATTTTAGAGATCTGGCAATTTGTTTACGTTTTTCCAAAACAAAAACAAAAAGATCACCATACCAAACACCCTGCCTACAAACTGGCGTTGCGTTAATTCTAGTTCTTGAGTTCGTTGATTTGTTAGCATCAGTTTTTTGGGACGCAGAATGAATTTTTCCAAACTGGTAAAACAGTAAACTCAAATAATCATTGTGGCCTTTTCGATCAAACTGGATATTAAAATTCGTTATGAAAAGACCTGGTTTACAGATGAAACAAAAAACATTTTTCATCAAGACGAGGCACCCTCTCACACAGCTCAAAATACCATCGCGAAAATTATGAAGAGCTGCAACACTCACCTTATTTGCCAGATTTACCTTTTTACTGCTCCTACACTTTAAAAAATGTATTCGTGAAAAACCATTTTTCGGGAACGAAGAGGTAATATTTGGATTCTTACTTCAGTGCATTGAAATTTATAATGATATTAAAAAATAAAATATATTTCAAACTATAAAATCGTGTTTTTTTATGGAACGACAAAACTTATTGAACCACCCGGTAACCCGCATTTAAGTCTGATTAGCAATTTTAAGTAAATCCCTCAATTTCGGATGATGATTATGTTACGCGATGAAGAAAATCGATACGTAGACAACAGCAGGGCAAGTATCAGCGTTTCCTCGGGCGAATCGTCTTAATTAATCGTTGTTTTTACGAACTATAAAGATACAATTAGGGTTACATTGTGTCGAGAAGATATTTATCCTTTAAGATTGCAAGCTCTTATAATGTTTTGAAACCTGATAAAAATCATTTTGTGAGAATTTATTTGGTTATTAAACCACCCTAACGTTGTTTATAAAAATACAACAATATTTATTGAATTTTTCGGAATGTATTTAACACCTTCCAAAGCCCCAATATCCAAAAGGATTCGGTGAAATTACTCTTAATAAAAAAATATGAACAGATTGATAGAAGGGTTATAATATCGAGCAAAAACTAATTTTGGTTCGAGTTTTCATTATTCTAGAGAAACAAAAAAAGGAAACAGTGGCAAGATATTATAGCTACAGGTTTCTTCGTTCAAATGAACTTTGAATAAATGCACTTCTACTTGAGTTATTTAAAAATTGTTGTCCGCTTAGAAGTGTAAGTAGCTTAGAGCGCCTTTCGCCACGCGTTTATGGACGGTTATCTCAAAAACTATCAAATTTTTGACAAAAGTAATGGGAATTATTTTTGTAGTTTCTCATTCTTCATTTTCGTCTAAGCACGAATTGCTTAAGTGTCATATTTCTGGAGATATCGGCCAAAATATTTTAAAAAACTGATTTCCGGGCTCTTGAGGGTCATTTTCAGGCCCTTTCGGGCATTTTTCCATCTATGATATTTTCAGAGGTCAAAGTACACATTAATACCTGCAAATTAAAAAAAAATTGTGACGGCCCGGCCCCACCTGATCTTCAGGTTTGGAGTTTTTCCGGACTGCATTTTCTGGACTAACAAACGTCATAATGAACAGGATACGTCAGGTACAAAACACAAGTAAATAGCAATTTGGAATTTAAAGATATAAATGCCTAGCTACATAAGTAATTCCCCTGGTTATGTGTGTGATTTTTTTTTGTGGTAATTTTTTACTTAATTACACCTTTGCCTATTTTGATTTTTGCAGTTTTTAACTTGAATCTACACCAAATTTCGATTACAAATTGCTAATGATAAGAGAACGAGGAACCATAAATGATAAAGAAAAAGGAAATTTTTATAAAACTATACAACATACATTTTTAATTTTATTTACCAATAAATGTATAAACATCATACATAATAAAAAGCAAACGCCTTAAATTTTAAGCACATCTTTCTTTACAAATTCACCTCAAAGGAAAGAGCTTTTTCGAAAAGTTTCAATCCAATTTCCATTTGATTTAAGTTCGGTGCAGCATCTCTCGTCGTAGCATGTCACGCATTCCGGGACTTCTTCGAGCGAAAACTCGATAGTTAAATCTTTTTGTTTGAGTACGTTTGGATGAAATTATTATATCATAAAAGTTTTCAACTAGCAATATTTCCAGCTCGAATAAATCTGGTTCACGAGAATGTCATTGATGGTTTTAAAAGTGTGCAAGGTACAAGAACAATCAGAAGTCAATGGGAGCTAAGTCTGACGAATGGAGGATGTTCTAACAATTTGTACTTTATTTCTTTTTATTTTAGTCTCCTTGGTAGCGTGCTCGATAGAGTATCTGCTTGCCACACCGGCGACCCGGGTTCAATCCCCAGCCAAAGACTAAGGATGTTCTAATAAGGTCTGCTCCGTTAAGCGTGCTGCGTAATAAAATTTCCCTCCTGCCTCCGCATCGGCACCCCCCCGGCCTATCGGCTAGCCCAGTGGGCTCACGGCCTTTTTTTGGCTACGTTGACTTAGTTGTTGCGCAATTTTGTTTCGATCCCAGACTTTAACAATTAAAGGCGGAATTTTTCATTTTTGCACGCTTTACGTTATACACTATTTAAAAAATCTATTTGGTTAAAGGTTTTTGGGATAAGTCTTGTTTGGAAGGTCCACGGCAGGCGTTTTTTTGCGACATTAAAAGAGTGAGAGGACTTTAATAGAATATCCTTAGACTATGC
The DNA here is from genome assembly GCA_019359885.1 of Listronotus oregonensis. Taxonomy (NCBI): domain Eukaryota; kingdom Metazoa; phylum Arthropoda; class Insecta; order Coleoptera; family Curculionidae; genus Listronotus; species Listronotus oregonensis. The sequence continues at coordinate 15,372 of JAHBCN010012017.1, forward strand.
TCCAGCTGGGGAGACATATTTAGGTAGTATTTATTTAAAATACCGTTCTTGGTGGCACTACTGCGTTGTCTAAAAGGTGTTGTAAAATGCAACATTTGCATGTTTTAGTTCTTGGACAACGTTGACGGAATTGGAGAAAAATGGGTTAAACATCAAAAAAACCGACACTCACGGTACTCTGGTACTTAGGGATCCATGTAAGCTGTCACAAAGATAAAAAAACTTAATTTGGGATGGATTTTAGAGCTGTCTAAGAGGTTAATTAAAATGTTTTTTTTATACACCAGATCTTTTTATTGGATATCTAGCTGGTTCAAAAGGATAATGATGAATTTCGGAATGGATTTTAGAGCTGTCTGAGACTCTTAATTAAAATGTTTTTTTATACACCAGATCTTTTTATGGGATATCCAGCTGGTCCAAAAGGAATTCACGAAACAAAAAGTAATCCATTAATAATAAAGAGCCAAAACCACTAGGAGGGATTCTGAACATGGGCAAATACTAATTTTTTGGTAAAATGTTTGGGAGCTGCTTACTCGAGCGGGCGTCCATGGTGAGGAAATACGTTCATACGCTGCTATATAAACGAACACTGTTGCCAAAGATATAACTATACGATATAAATTCGTTGTAATAATGATAATTTAAATTTTTTTTTGCTGTAAAATAATAAAATTTTAATTGTGTAAATTTTTACTTTGGGTGTATGTCTATTTGTCTGTTTAAAATTAAACATGGGCTTCCGAATTTGATAAAGTAAAGAATGAACACTTTGTTATGTATGATGATGTAAGTAAGAAGAAATTATATTATTGACAAATAATTTTAGACATTTTAATAAATGCACCCAAAAAATGTCAGCATAAATACACATTTTAATAATATCTTATCTTCACTACAGAAAAAACAAAATGCCGAAACAACAACACCGTATGCAAGACATCAAGTAAGAATAAAAGTTATTTAACGCTAGAGAACTAGTCATTAATGTATTGTTAAATTATAGAAAGGAATCAGTCGGATCGTTCGATTTCTCAATAATAAATAAATATTAATTTTTGTTGTAAAATTCCAGCATTTGTTGTTACCTGTAGATGTTATAAAACAAAAAATATTATGTGAAAAATTGAAAATCATATTTAACATTATGTATCCCATTATAAATAGATTTCTTAATCAAATTTTGATTCTCCTAAGTAAAAATTTACATAATTGAAATTCTATTATTACACAAAAAAATAAATTAAATTATTATTATTACAACAGATTTGGCATATTTCCCACATAAATAATTCTTAATTATTGTTTCCCTGTTATAGGTTTGGCAACAGGTTTCGTTTATAGCGTGTGAACGTATTTTCTTCTTGATGAACGCCCGCTCGAGTAAGCAGCGCCCAAACCTTTTACCAAAAATTTAGCATTGTTTTGTGCGTCTAGAGTGAAAACCCTAATTATCTTTGGCAAGGGTGATTTTTCGACCGGTCTATTAATTGTTGTACCGGATGTCCAAATAAAAAAGGACGCCGGCTGTATCTCAGAAAATGTTTATCGCACAGCGTTGGGAAAATATTTTTAGTAAAAGTTGTCAAGAGAAATAACTGGAAATTATTTTCAAGTTTTTGAAATGGCCGCTAGGGGGCGTAACTGCAATCTTGAATCTAAAAAAGTGATGTTTCTTTGATATATTAACCTAACAAAAAATACCTTATTTTTAAAGTCAAGAATAATTTGAACCTTTTTTGTTTAACCATTTTTCCTGTATCTCTAAAAATAAAGTGGTGAGGGGTATTTAAAGGTTTTCGAAACGGCTAAGCCGATTTTAACAAACCTGGGCTAGTTAAAAAGAGCTATTTTTGGGCTATAAATGTTTTATTATTTGAAATTTTGTTAGTTTCACATGTCGCCGCTGGAGGGCCTTTTTTGAAATTCCTACGGAAATGGTTAATTTTCACTTATAATATCCCTAGTGCATAAATTATTACCGGAAATTTTTTTGAGGTCACGAATATTTTGAAAATTAAAATAAAATAATTTTCTTAAAATATTCGTGACCGAAGAAAAATTTCCGGTAAGTAATTTAAGGTCGTGGGATATTCGGTAAGAAAATTTTAAACCCAGTATAAATTTCGAAAATGTTGATATTTTTATTACAAATGACAAAAAGTCAAACTAACATAGTGAGGCCATGAATGACAAACAATTGAGTGTCAATACGGCAATACGGGCACTACTGTCAGTGGTTATTACTTGTCATCGTGTTCGTGCAATCAAGTGCAAATTCTGATTTATTCATAAATAAAAAGTGTTTTTAAAATGTCCCGTTTTGGAAAGAAAGTCAAGACATTATTAGGGAAGAAGTTCAACACTTAATTCCCGATAATATGAAAAAATCGAAACTGAGTGTTTGGAAACAGTTTTGGAATTTTGCAAAGAAAAGTCCTATAATATTGATGATAAAAATATTTCTACTGAACAGCTAGCCCATGTCTTAGAAGATTACGCCTTTAATATGAAGAAACAAAATGCCGACGATTATAAAGAAAGTGTTGTAAAAGTTATGTTTAATTCCACGGCTAAGCAATTGCAAGAAATGTTTTTAATAAATATAATAGAAAGTTTGACCCGCTTTCTGATGTTGAGTTTGTAGCAGCCGAGCAGCACGGGATGCCAAAAGACGACAACTCAAAGGATCCCTAAAAAGAAAATTAAGTGCTTCGGCATTGAGCAGTGAAGAATATGAGAAAATTCTTCAAATATGGGATGAGGATTGTCCTGATGGTCTTCAACGAAAGTTTTTTTGTTGCATCGCACGAATTAGCCTGGAGAGGTGGGGAAGGATGTTCAGCTTGTGTTACATATTTTTAGAAGAAAATGACAATATGGGCAATTACACAGGACTAATAGAATACAATCCAGTTTTCTCAAAGACGACCCAAGGGGGTTCGAGAAAATTGGCTGATATAGTAAGTGGCTCATTACAAATACTGCTAACCCAAACATTTGCCCTGTTCGGTTATTCAAAAAATTAATCGAAAAAGAGGTAAATTCATAAAAATTAACAGATTGTTTTAACTCCCAATGAAAACTTTAATAAGCCAAATTCAAAAAGTTGGTTCAAAATTGCCCAATTGGAAAAATACATTTCTACTTGGTTTAAGTCTGCAGCAAGTCACATTGGTATTGACTTTAAAAAAATTAAAGTTACAATCATTCAGAAAGAGCTCACTGCAGTTTCAAATTTAGCTAAAAAAGGAGTCGGTGAACAACAACTGATTAAGATTACAGGACATAGCAATAGTCAATCCATTAAACCCTACTTGCAGCTTGATAGTACACACCATCAGAATATAGTTGAAACGATGAGGAGCAGCACTTCAAGTAGCGTTTTTAAATAAAATTCTGACCATCAAAGTAATGTTTATAATAATTGTACGTTTAACATTACTAACAATTATGAAGCTAAACATAATTAGATTACATATTAGAAAATTAAAGTAGTACATAGGTATAATATCTAAATAGTGAAATAAAATATATATTAAAATGTTTCTTGTTCTGGTTTCATTGTTATAATTTCAGTTTTTTTAGTGAAATAAAATGTTATTTTCTAAATTTAGTTCTAGAAAACTTTCATAAATAATTTAAAAACATCTTATAATTTGGTTTTTTATTAACATCAGACTACTAATGTTAGTGGAATATCATTTACTTTTGATAATAATTATTATTTTTAAGTAGGTAGGTACTTCAAAGTGTTACCTATGCTTAATAAAACATTTTTTTTTTATTGAAATAAACTGTAAATTTCCAACTTTAGTTACATAGAACCTTTATAAATAACTTAAAGACATTTCATATTTCCATCTTTTATCAACTTTGATCTACTAATATTAGTGGAACATCATTTACTTTTGATAATTATGACTCTTGAGTAGGTATCCTACTTCAAGATTTTATGTTTAACGAAATGAAGCTTTTTTCTTAGTAAAACAAAATGCAAATTCTAATTTATTATATATAACCTTTTTTTAAATAACTTAAAGACATCTTATATTTCCATCTTTTATCAACGTTAATCTACTAATATTAGGAACATCATTTACTTTTGATAATTATGACTCTTAAATACCCTACTTCAAGATTTTATGCTTAACAAAATGAAGCTTTTTCTTAGTAAATTAAAATGCAAATTCCCAACTTTAGTTACATATAACCTTTATAAAAAAACTTAAAGACATCTTATATTTCCATCTTTTATCAACTTTAATCTACTAATATTAGTGGAACATCATTTACTTTTGATAATTATGACTTTTAAGTACCCTACTTCAAGATTTTATGCTTAACAAATGAAGCTTTTTTCTTAGTAAAATAAAATGCAAATTCATAACTTTAGTTGCATTGAATCTTTATAAATAATTTAAAGGCATCTTATATTTCCATCTTTTATTAACTTTAATCTACTAATATTAGTGGAACATCAGTTAGTTTTGATTATTAGTCTGAAGTAAGCCCTATCTATGTCTTGTTTCGCTGATGGTTAAAAACGTCTAGGCGGCCATGAAATGTAAAAAGAACGTAGTAATGGCCGCTAGACTTACAAAATGTCAACTAGTAAAAAATAGATTATTAGGTACTATCTAATTATTAAAAAACTGAATCGACAACAGAAAAAGTATACCTAGTGTATAGTATAAAAATGGCTTTAGACTTAACAAAATACGGATTGTGTAGTTTGTGCAAAGAATATTCAGACATTAAAAATACCATCGTCAGCTTCCCTATTTATCAAAATGCATTGAAGATCTTAACTACGAAGAAACCACGGATGAAAAACTGTTTACAAGAATCCAAGAATATCTAGTAAAATCTTCAAGTAAATTTAATAAAATATCTAAATTCAAATTAAATAAACTTGTGTCTAAATATTTTATATATTTTACTAAACATAGACATTTACAATATTCCGAGCAAATTTCAGTTTTAAGTCCTATTTATTCTCCATTAAAACGAGAAAACTTTTTGTTAGAATTTGAACATCACCTAAATTTAGTTACAAACATTTGTTATTAAATTTCTTATTTAGTATTAATGTAATAAATAATTTTTTAAACATTTGACAAATCAAATTTGCATAAATTTTTATTTTTATAAGCAAAAAAATTCACATTAATATGCTTTTAAGTAAAAAAATGGTAATAATTCTACATAAATAAGGCACTGTAATTCCCGCGTCATTATTTTGAATATTTTGACGTTTCAAATGTGACAGGGAAATTTCAGTGTAATTTCGCCGGAAGTGCTAGTGGATGAATATTTCCGGAAATTTTTGTCGTTGCCATGGAGATGATTGTAAATAAAAGCTTCTGATTGGTTGGAAAGAGTAGGTTCAAAATTTTCTTAAAAAATTGAATGCGTTAAATGATTTTTTTCATAAAAAAGTAGCTAAATGATGCTTGAACAAGCTCGCAAAAACCATATCTCGATATCTTGTTCCTTACCTAAAATTTAAACCAAAAAAAAATTTATAAGTCAATATACTATAAAACAATAACTATAAAAGCTACAAAAAATTTATATGACATAAATTATGTATTTTTACGCAACCTTTAATTTAGGTTATATAATCTTTTCGCCTAAATGCAATACTTTACGAATTATAATCAATAAATCGAATTTTCCGGATTTTTTAAGGTATACCCCTGGAATTCGATTTTATTATTATAACTCGTAAAGTATTGCATTTAGACGAAAAGATTATATAACCTAAATTAAAGATTTTATGGTTTTTCAGATATTGACGTATAACATTTTCTTTGGCCTAAATTTTAGGTAAGGAAGCAGATATCAAGATACGGTTTTCGCGAGCTTGTTTGGGCATTACTTAACTACGTTTTTATGAAAAAAAATCATACCATATTAAATTTTTTTGAGAAAATTAACCATTTCTGTCGGAATATCGAAAAAAGCCCTCTAGCGGCGACATGTGAAACTAACAATATTATAACATTTATAGCCCAAGAAAAGCTCTTGTCAACTAGCCTAAGCTTGTTAACATCGGCTTAACCGTTTTGAAGATACATGGGGTTTTTTACCGAAACCTTTAAATACCCCCCACCACTTTATTTTTAGAGATACAGCAAAAATTGTTAAGCAAAAAAGGTTCAAATTATCCTCGACTTTAAAAATCAGGTATTTTTTTGTTAGGTTAATACAGCAAAATTTACAGAAACATCACTTTTTTAGATTTAAGATTGCAGTTACGCCCCCTAGCGGACATTTCACAGACTTGAAAATAATTTCCTACCACTTTTACTAAAAATATTTTTCCCCAACGCTGTGCGATAAACATTTTCTGAGAAACAGCCGGCGTCCTTTCTTATTTGGACACCCGGTACAGTTAGTTTTTTTTTACATTTTAAACTTGTCCACAGACCCGGATTTTAGCTAGATTTTAATTCAGACAATAGATTACTAAATTATTCATATAATATGCAAATAGTTCCAAGTATTTAATAATAAGGACACTTAGTTCTTGGAAACTTTATTTAGAAACAATGAGGGTGGAATTCTTGGATTTGCAACATATCGCTGCAGGGTTAAACGCGGCGATGTATCATCAAAATATCTCGTCAATATTCTGAGAACTAGTGCTTTGCATAACTACTTTATAATTTACGACAAAATAAGTTTTTCGAAAGGTTAATATAAAGCTAGTGTTCACGAAGACTTGATGTCTAAGTACTTACGTACCGTGGGTGTCTTAAGTGAAGTAACATGTAGTTTATTAACAAGGGACTTAAAGATTTGGTTTGAAAAGGAAAAAAACCTCTGTATGCAGCGTGTGCAATCTAGACACCCTAAAAATAAAGGAACGAACAAAATCGAAAGTTTGGGGTCTCTTCAAGTGGACCAAAAGGAAATACGTACAGGGTGTACGGTTATAAATGTAGCCCCCCATAAACAAGAAGAAAAACAAGTTTAGTATAAAAGTTTAAAGGTTCAAAATATTTTTTTTAACTTTTTTTCCCACAGGGTGTTTCAGAAAGTCTATACTACCTTATTTTAAATAGTCCTATATTTTTTTATTTGAGATTTACATGCTCTCCAAAATTCTAAACATATTTTATCTAGCATACCCTATGTCTGACTTTAATGGTAACATCGCAAAATGCAAAACACTATAAGCCTTTTCATTATCACTCTCATGCTATATCGCTATGTTTATTCATTTCATTAATTAGCCATGAAGTTTGACATATCCGTCAATGACTGTCTTTCACACTAACATTAGTTTTAATTATTTGGTAAAATATTATTTCACTATGGGTTATTTTGAACTAGAAAGAAAAGACATTTAGATATTTTATACCAAAAATAATACAGAGTTCTCCATAATAGACTACCCATTTTAATTGCTCAGTAAATTTGTTATAACTTTATTACACTTAATTACAATTCACTCTTGGGGATTTACTATAACATAGGACTTACCAAAAAATTTTAAAAAAATTACGTCTTTTAAAAAAGTCCCTTAACTTCAATGCACTTTTCAAGATTTGAAAAATGATTCATGACACGAAAAAGGGGAAAACCCCCGATCTATTCACCGAACCTCTTCAGCAATTCAAACTTTAAGATCTTGGATGTTTTCTGGAAGTTGAAAAAATTTTACTCTAAATAGCCCCCAAAAAAAATCTGGTGCAGCTAAGCCCCGGGGGCTTAAAAAAATTTAAATCCCCAAATAGTAAAATGAGTCGGCCATTATAGCAATTTATGTATCAAGGACGTTACTGGGACTATAATGCCCTGAAGGTCGAAATAGATATCGACCTGATGGGCATTATAATCCCGTGGGGCATACAATGCTTTATGTTTTCCCCAAAAAAAGTTTTTCAATGACTAATTACATTATTTATTCGCAATATAAAAAAAAAGTTGCACCTGAACCTGTATACGTAAGTAGATAATGACTGGTTTTAAAATTTGACTTTGATGTTTCTGTCAGTTAGTGGGGTTGGATTTTTTATTTAACGATTTGCTCAAAATGGAAGAAATTCCACAAAATATAAGAGAAAAGGCCAAAAAAAACGACCGAAAATCTTTTGCCAGTTAAATCAAGGCAACAGTATGATCGGGAGTATGGCATTTTTGGGTTTTGGAAAAATGCAAAAGCAATTCTTCAAATAACCGAAAACGTTTTAATGGCATATTTCCAGGAACTGGTAAGTTATTGATTTTATTTTAATAGGTAATTGTCTCGAAAGTTGCCTCCTCTTCGATTTTGACCAAATTTGGTATAGGGGGGTTTTTTTTGGGGGCTGATTACGAATCTGAAAAAATTTTTTTTTGGAAACGTTTCTTTTCGAGATATTCATCATCAAAGTTGAAAATCAAACTAACCCCATATTTTCCCCCCCTTTTTTTGTACACAATTCTTGATTTTTATATAAAGTGGCATACAATATTTTATAAACACCCTTTAAAACCTTATATTTTTATTTATTTTCCCTTTTTTTTTCCTTAAATTGCGAAGCTTCACTTTCAAGCGGGGCGGCCATGATTCCCGTGTATACATGGTTGCGGCCACGATCCGACGTGTGAAAGTGGAGGATTGCAATTAAAGGGGGGAAAAAATAAAAAACTTTTAAAAGATGATTTTAAAATATTATGTCCAATTTAGTGAAAAAAAAAAGAATTCTTAAAAAAAGGGGGGAATAGTGAAATAAGGTTGTTTATTTTCAACAATTAAAAAAAAAACTTCCCAAAAAAAAATATTTTTTCATTTTCCCCCCCAAAAACCCCCGTATCCCAAATTTGATCAAAATCGAGAGGAGGCAATTTTTGGTTTTTTTTTTTAAAACATATGTTTAACAAACTTTATTATTTTTAGTCGGAAAAATACGTCCCAACTCTCTCTGGACCAAGTATTCCACCCTAAGGTCTACGTTGATGGTCTATGAAAATATAGACATTTCGCAATACCATCGTCTCATATCTTTTTTAAAAGTTAAGTCGAAAGGATACGCCCCAAAAGTCTAAAAAGTTTTGGAAGGAGAACAAATATTAAAATTTATTAAGAAAGGGCCCTGATTCTACTTGGTACAAAAAGTCATATTGGTAATGGGTGTTTTTGGAGGTTTAAGACGAGATGAGTTGGTCAAAATGACCATTGATGACTGAAGATAGAGGAACGTCTTGGTTAAAAAGGTACCAGAAACTAAAACTTCAACTTCAAAAAGTTTTACTATCATTGAAGAAGATTTAGGCGCTTTAAATTTAATAAAAAAGTACACAACATTAAGACCAGCTGGAATAAAGGAGCGAAGATTCTTTCTTACCTATAAAAGGGTCGATGTACAGTACAACCCTTTGGGAAAAAAAACCATAGGAAGCGTCCCAACATTGATCGCAAAATTTTTAAAACTGGATAATGCAGAAGCTTACCCCGGCCACTGTTTGCGTCGCACATCGTCAACTTTACTTGTTGAGGCAGGTGCTTCTTTGAAACGCTAAAACAACATGGGAAATGGAAAAGCTCTTCAGTAGCTGAAGGATATATAGAAGAAAAAATTTCATCCAAAAACAAAGTAGCCAAAATGATTGCCAATTCAGTTAATTCCGAGGTTAATTCCGTATCGACTATTGAAAATTCTTTAATGGACTGTTCTTCTATACAAAATAGCGTTAGTGCTACCCCGCTGCTACCATCACAAAAAAACCGACCATTCTATAGTGGGATCAGCTACATTTTCGGGGGATTTCAAAATTGTAATTTTTATTTTGGAAATAAAGTTTAATTTTAGTATTGTTTAAAAAAAAAAAAATTTTTTTTTTTTATAAACTTGATCTTTATTGTGAGAGAAATAAAATTGGATAAGCAATAAAATTTCCTATTAGCGCATTAGGGCATTATAAGCGGGCATTATAATGCCCCCCTTTTAATGCCCTAGGTGTGATAGCAGGTATTATTGCTATCATAACATATTCCGTTTCTAAGGTATTATAGATCAATAATAGATAGGTAAAACATAAAACACTTTTCGCAGAACTCTTTTAGAGTTTTTAGCGGTATGTACTGTCACTTCATTTTCTTCTATTAAGTTAGTCTTTATGTTTTCACGGAAAAAAAGTCGTTGTTGAACTGAATTATCCATAAGTATTAAAACTAAACATTAAATTATGTGTTCAAACCTAATAATGCTTTATTTGAAAAATGACTTACGAAAATAAATGTTTCCGAGTTTTGTGACTGGTGCCTACTCGACTAAAAATGCGTTGATTCAAATCCCAAAGGCCATAGAAGATATTAATATAAAAAACGTACTGACTTATCTCATATAGAATTTATTTCAATATCAAAATGGGAAGGCTATTATGGGGAACTCTGTATAAAAGGAAATATAGGCGTGTGTATGGCTGGGAAAGAGTTGTAACTAAATTAGTTAGAAGTAGTAACAAATTTGGACTAAATGTATTTATTTGACAGATATGTCAAATTTCATGGCTAACTGATGAAATCAACAAACGTAGGGATATCGCTAATTTTTTCATAAAATTCTCGTTTTTCTGTCATTTTTTCATAAATGACAAGAGCTACAAAAAAAAGATCAAGGACAAAGTTGTTGGAAATTTAATTTCCTTAAAAAAAGGTCCTAATAATCAAATAGCTAAGACCAACAGTTCTTGAAATATTTGGCCTTTAATTAATTTTACTATGAAATTTTCACAAATTATAATTTGTAGTATTAGTATAGTAAAATGAATTAAAGGCCAAATATCTCGGGAACTGTTGGTCTTAGCGATTCGATTATTAGGACCTTTTTTGTAGAAAACTATATTTCCGACAATCTTTTTTGTGTAGCTCTTGTCGTTTATGAGAAAATGACAAAGAAAAACGAGAATTTTTATGAAAATTTTATGAAAAAATGAAATTTAGTGACCCGTACTACCTCGCCGGTGTGAGCTGCGACTTTGCCGCAATGGCCACTTTTGTAGAGGAATTAATTTTCAAAAAATCCCGTCTTTGGACAAGACGATCACATAAAATGCTGCTGAGTTATAGAAATTTAAAAAAAAAGGATCAAAGTTTACGTGCTTTTTAAATGGAAATCTTCACACGCTTTGGGCGAGTACTTAATATTATAAGGGCTGTAATTTTCAGGGAATTTTTTTGGGGGTATTTCCAACAAAATTTCTCAATGGAACCGAAAAAAAATATATTAAAAAAAATCACCCTAGTGCTCGTGTTTAACAACTGAACGGAGTAAGACTGGTAATAGAAAGAAAGCCATAAAAAGTAACTTTTTCTCCGAACAAAATATGCTTTTTTTTTCAAACGTTGACAAAATAATGCAAAAACATATCTTTTTAATAGTTGTAATTAATATAATATTTTTTTTAATTGCGTCTCCGATTGCGTTTTAATTCCGTATTTATAAGCAGTTATTAAGTAAGTTTGATTAAATAATAACCACTTTGTTTAATTGAGTAATAAATAAAAAAAATCTTCAAACGTCAGTAAATTTGTCATTACATGACTGTGTAGGCGACCGCGAAGTTTCATTTTTCCTCCGCCAGAGCATCACTTTCCCGCCGTCGGAGGAAAAAGTGTTATCATAGCCATCTCGAAAAACAAAACAAGCGTCAACAACCCAATATTTATTAAAATTAAAAAAAAACTAAAATTTTTTTTATTATTGTTAAAAATTGGTTTTTTTGGGCGAACTTTTTTCCCCTTATCAATCGGAAATTAAAAAAATCGGGGAAAATTTTTTAATTTTGTTCACTTCCCTGACAGCACGTTACATTACAACAACTATTACCGAAACCGGGCTAACCCCCTGCGAACCCACTTATCTTTAATAATTACTACTATTAAAAAATATTTTTGCTTTAATTTGTTGAATTTTGAAGAAAAACAGCATATTTTATTATGTCAAATTTTTTAATAAAAATATTACTAGGGTCATCATTCCAAAAATTGAAAACCCTGGGTGTTAAAAGATTTTAAAAGAATTGTTCACCAAGATATGATCTAGATATTCATTTAACGTGCCTATTTATCAAATTGCAACATTCTGCCCTCTGCTAATAAAAGTTGTTTATTCAACACCTTTACCTTACTCGAGCTTTCCTTTTGTTTTATTTTTACAAAAGCAGATTTGACATCTTATAAAATCTTATCTACAGAATATTGCCGAAAAAAGAGAAGAAGGAAAAGACAAAAAAAGCAAGAGTCGAATTGTGTGACGGTGAGTCGACATCTTGAATCCCGATTAAAGACAAAAAAATGGGTTT
>JAHBCN010012018.1:0-27777 GCA_019359885.1 Listronotus oregonensis
AAAAAATTATACCCTAAGATGTAATACAAATTAATCCTATCATCATAACACCTAACGTTACAAAAGGTTTTCTTGCCGAGTTATCCATAGGTGGTGGGGAAGAAGAAGAAGGTTCTTCTATTTGATAGTAAGAGTACAGGCCACTTCTGTATGTGTTAACATATTCGTAGTTGTCTTGGGCTAAACTTAAAGCAGCGTTTGCAGCCTCCAGTAAACTACCAGTCAAAGTGTTGTTTAAAGTAAAGTTTTGAAGCTGCAAATAAAATGTTTTGTTAACAGTAACAACAGAAACCAGGTTAAAAAAAATAAAAAATTCTGTTAACGTCATGTATTTCGGGAGGCCACCGCAAAAAAGCTGGCTAATAAGAGATACGCTTAAAACATTTTTTTTATTACAAATTGTATTTTTTACCTAAAAAATCGTGAAAAATCGGTTTTTTCAATATAACGTTAAAACTATTAATTTAAGCATAAAAAGTATATATCTAAAATTATTGGTCTAATAAAACGACGTAATTTTTTAAAATAAAATTTTTGAGACATAAAAGATTTAAATTTAAAATAAAAACACAAATATCTTAAAAACAAAAAAAGCTACAAAAAATGTATTATACCAAAAATGTGCTTTTTAATAAGCTAATATACATATTTTTATTAAAATAAGAAATAAAGAAGATATATGCAAAAAAGTGATTTTGGCCAAAAATTTCTCTCCAGTAAAAAAAGAATGGAAAAAAATTTAATGTTAATATTGTTGTTTTTTAGTGTAAATAACTTTATTTATTTATTTTTAATATAGAACTATTAAAATTAAATTAAATTAAAAATTAAAAGAAATTTAAAATAATAAATTAAAACATAAAAAAATTAAAATAAAATGGAAAAGTCGAAATCTATAAAAGATCCAAAAAAACGTATAAAAACAAAATTGTGGCTTTTACGATTTTATATATTTCATTTGAAAAAATATTCGAAAAAATCGCTTACATAGTATTAAAGGTTAAGTTTTTTTGCTAAAGTTGATGCAATAATTTAAATAAGAAAGGATGTAAGCCTAAAAGAATTACATAGCTTAATAAAAATAATATTTTGAAAGTTTTATGCTAAATCAATTACAAAAAAAAAAGTTAACATCCAACATGTGGTTTAAATTTCCTCTGGATCATTCTGAACGAGTAACTGTCTTTATAAAATATTATTATTATTATTATTTAAATTGATAATAAAAATATTCAGACGATAAGCTATACACGTAGCAACATAAGACATGGAGAAATTATTGCAATCGTTCTGCCAGGTATATAACACCGACATAGACGTGGCAAATATTTTTAAAAAATTAAACTAATGTAAACTTTCATATAATTGTATTTTGAAGCAGTAAATAAATTAGTGAGTGCAGTCTTGAAGAAGTAGATAGCATAATAAAAAAAATGCTTTAAAAGTTTAACGCTAAATAAACTATATAAAAAAATTGTTTTAATGTTAAAAATACGATTAAAATTTTCTTTAGTTTATACTGAACAAGTAACTGTCTTTATAAATTATTAATAATAATATTTAAATAGATAATAAAAATATTTAAATAATAAGCAATACACATAGTAGCATAGGAGATCGAAAAATGGTAAGCGTCCTGCCAGGTAAATAACACCTAGATAGAGGAAGCACTTTTTTGGACCAAAAAAATAAATAAATAAAATATCCGTGCGACCTCGAGGCAATGGGGAGATAACATTGCCTCGAGGCACATGTGTATTGTTTCATTCAATGAATAAAACTTTTTTAATCAATTTTTAGATGGATCGGAGTTGGCATTCTTACTTATACCAAAAAAATATTATTAGCGAAATTTTTGGCCAAAATTACGTTTTTGCTTATATTTCCTTTATTACTTATTTTATAAAAAATGTGTATATTACCTTTTTTATAGAGATTATTAAAGGGCACATTTTTTACTTTATGGATTCTTTCGTAGCTCTTTTAGTTTACAAGATATTTGTGTTTTTATTTTAAATTTAAATCGTTTATATTTTTTAAAAACTGAGAGGTACAAAAAATTATATTAAACAAAAATTACGTAGTTTTATTAGGCTAATAATTTTTAATATATTCCTTTTTTTGCCAAAATCAATACATTTCGAGTTATATTTAAAAAAACGATTTTTATTTTTTTTTTAACTCAGAAAAAAATGCAATTTGAACTCGCTGAGCTAAGGCAGCAGTGGGGCTTTGAATTGACTATAGTTCATAGTGATATCAAAAAAATGTTTCATGGGTACATCTTATTGGCCAGCTTCTTTGCAGTGGCCTCTTAAACTAATGGCTTAAAAAAAGTGTTTTCCCTTTAAATTTTTGACAATTTTTAATGTATTATTTAACTTGTGACCATCGCTTTTATTAACTTACTTTATTCATTTGTTCTTCTGTATTTATTTCTCTAGCTAGTCCTTTTAGAATATTTATTCCTCCATCACTGCTTGTATACCTGTAAACACCCATAAATTATTTACTAAGTAGGTGGAATTAATGAATTCTTTACTTTACTTAAATATTTATAAGTTTAAATAATAACAACGTTTGCAATTGCAATCCTATGTCACCTACCTAGCAATAATAGCATTATAATTGTTATTCCAGAAATCCAGGGCAACATCAACACCAACAGCACTCCCACTGTACACAGCTGTGAAAACAGCTGCATAATCTTGTGATCTAATGCCAGAATTATCAGTCAATGTTTTCTGTAAAAATCTAAAAGAAATTTGAACATAGCTTCATAGAAAAATGCTCTATACATAAAAAAATATAATTGAGTTTTAAACAGTTCTATTCTTAAATCGCTTTGTTTAAAGTAAATTACTTCTATTCTATTCTATTTTTTACCATAAACTTTTATGCTAGTGAAACGTTTAAAAACGGTAAATGATTTTTAACTGGTGCTACAATATCTAGGCATATGTAAAATCACATAGGTATTTCAATTACTTGCGAAAAAATTGAGAAAGTTATATAAAGTTGTTTCTGAGATATCCCACTTTACTACTGACTTACTCACTCACTCATTGACTCATCAAAACTATGGGGCACTTCCCAAGGGTGTAAAAACTTAAAAGAACACCGCACAAAACCTATGGAAGTTAAACGCCGCTCAATTTTTATGTAACATCGTAGTTTGTTATCTCTTGTTATGCTTATCAGAAGTCTCATAGGAACAAAGCCGGAAGACCACCCTAACCCCCCTAAAAGTGCCCCTAAGGGTCGGAGGCTGCATTTGACAGATTTTTGTTGGATTGCCTGACGAAAATATTTTACAACTGTTGTTAAACCTACAGCTCTTACAATAGATGTAATTCCGATGTTCTTTAAGTATGCAATATTAACTTCATTATAAGAGTCACTTTACACCCAAGGTAATAAACTCCAAAAATAAACATAAAAGCCAATACAAATATGGGTCCGCAAGGCCTTCGTTTTCGAAATACAGGGTGTTAATATTTTTATTTATTTATACTATTTTTTAAATAAAATCTATGATAATTAATAATCTTACTTGTAGGTTGAGCCACCTATACGTTTTTTTACTATTTTAAACAATCGCAACTTTTTGGTACGGCCCTGTATTACATTTTTAAGTAAATTAAATAATTGTTTGTCATTTTTACGTCAAAAAGGTATACTTGTTAAAAGTTAATATAAGAAACCGTTTTTGAGATATTTGGATTTAAAAAAAATACGACGCATCTGATTTTATTATACCAAAAGTTAAAAAAAAATGTATAATTAAACAATATGTTTTTTAATTCTTAATAAAATTGTTTTTATATTATATTTGGCCAAAACATAAGCTAGGTTTTATAATTTTTAAAAATTCCACCATTTACTTCTAAGCACATGTCAGCTCTGTGGTGAACAACCTGTATCTCGAAAACGAAGGCCTTGCGGACAAATATTTGTATAGATTTTTATGTTTATTTTTGACCCCGACTACGTACCTGAAGTATTGACATTTCCTCATAATCACCCTTATATATATATATATATATATATATATATATATATATATATATATATATATATATATATATATATATATATATATATATATATATATATATATATATATATATATATATATATATATATACAGGGTGCCACAGATTCGAGTGCATGCATGGGGATCTCGGAAACCGTAGGAGATACGAAGTCGGTTAAATTACGGCAAAGTTGTGTATTTGCGTAACTAACCATGCCCACTTTAGAAAGTTGCAAAATTCCTAGTACTCCCGGAGATATCCGGAAAAAACTGAAATTTGCCGATTTCGTTTTTATTTTTTTCTGACGTTATTTAAAGAGATATGGAAAAACAAAAGACACTTTTTTATGACCACCTTTTAAGCTTTGAGAGATTTTCCGCACGACGTTTCGTTTTCGTTAAACCATCATCAACTTTATGTTTATAAATACGGACCTGTGTTTTTTTTTAAACCCCTTATTATCCCAATTACAAAAATGTATAACACTTAATATTTATTAACAAATATGGAACTCCCCTAAAAGAAATGATGTGCGTTCCTTGTCTAACTCATTGTCTCTTATGGAAAATATGTTTATTTAACAGAAAAATATTAAGTGTTATACATCATTGCAATTGGGATTATAACTGCTAAAAAAAATGCAATAATCAATTGAGTGCCGTATTTAAAAAAATAAAGTTGATGATGGTTTAACGAAAACGAAACGTCGTACGAAAAATCTTTTAACGCTGTTTTGTAGAGCTTAAAAAGTGGGCACGAGAAAGTGTCTTTTGTTTTTCCATATCTCCTGAACGAAAAGGGGACAATTTTAATGAAAATGCCTTACTTATTTTTTTTACAAGATAATTTAGGATTTTTTCTTTGTCAACTCTTTGGACACCTTATTTATTGCTGAAGACAGGCCTGATGTTAGAAATTCATTTTTTTAACATGAGCAAATTTTATATATTATTTGCACTACTTTGAAAAAGGATATAACCCAAAAAAGCCGGCATACCAACCACAAATTTTAAAAAGTTGTTTCAGACAATACCATTTTTATCGTAGTATTTAGTGATCTTATGAAATATGTGATACGTATCTTAATTAGTAAAAATTAGGTCTAATTCTTTTTAGATAGCCCTTATTTTTGATGTCACAGGAGCCTGTAAATATCACGAAAAAATTGAATAAATGATTTGGGTCACTTAGTCTTGTTTACTGAAATTTTCCAAAAATCCATAGTGCAAAAAATGAAACCGGCCAGTCAGTAAAAATTTTTCCATGTTGTTTTATAGTTTACATATTTTTAAAGTTAGAAAAGCCTGAATTTAAATGTTTTTTATTATAAAAGTTAAAAAAAAAAATTTTTCGCAAAAAGGGAAAAGTTTCGAGTGATATTCTTGGGTGTCAAGTATGGAAAATTTTAATAAAGATGCTTTAGGCAAGCCTTAGCCTTCTTTAAGCTTAGACATTGCATTCACGAGTGTTTTGTTCGAAATTGTTCTAAACGTTCCTTCTTTTTGTTTTGTTTAAAGTAGAATTAGAATTTTCCTGTTTTCAAAATAATTGCTTTTTCAAGTCCGTTCTTTTGAAATTTAAGAACATTGTTGTTTGTTGTGTCTAGGTAAATATACGTTATTCTGTTTCAATTTAAATTCTACATCCAAGAAGGCTTTTTTGCCTAGATATTCTTTGTTCAAAAACGCAAAAACTGTCTTTAGTTCATCGTTTTTTTTTGGCTAACCATATTGTAATTATTTCGTTAGAAAAAATGATATAGCTGTCACATCTACATAAAAAGAGTATAAAAACTAAAGATGATTCGGATTTGTGATCCGAAAATAAGGAATCGATTCCCCGGATTTAATTCGTTTTTTCCTTAAAAAAAGGAATCGTGATTCGTATTGGTAATTCGATTCCTTTACGAGGATCCGAATGCGTAAATCGATTCCTTTTTGGAAGGATACGTCCCAGCTCTGCACCTCAAAAAAAAGGGCGGTGACTCTAATTTAAAGAAAATAATAATTCTAGGTGCTAATACTTTAAATTATTTATTGCAAAAACTAATGAATACTTTCAATATATAGAAAAGTCAATGTAAGGGGTACCTGTTCTTCTTAACAAATACAGATTTTTTTTTACAAACATTTACCTATTTTTCTTATAAATATAGAACTAAGAAACAACAAACTGTAGAATAACCCAAAAGTAATTTCTTCCGTTTATTTATCTATAGCAATAAATTTACTCGGATTTATTAAAGTAAAATTAAGGTAGTTTTCCTTTAAAATTATATAAATGTTTTAATTGATATTATAAAGAAAATTTCTCACCCAGTACTTTCGACCAATTAAAAGTTTGCATTTTGTTTCGTTACCAGAGCAACTAAAAAAATTTCCGAAAATTTTCATCCTCCTTGGGGTAAGGAACATGAAATTATACTGGAAATTTTTTGACGTTTATAATTAAAATTACATTTTTCGGGTTATATCGCATTTATTCAATAATAATATCTCAAGTTAATAAGTGAAAATCCTTTAACAAATATTTTTAACCAAAGCGTCTAAATGTTCCTGGAATTCCTTAGCCATTTCTTCTTTCTTTAATGGGGAATAAATAAGGACACATTCACTAAACTTTATAAATTGTCTATGTTTCAAAAAATATATATAGTACTTTGAAACAATCTTATTCTGTTATGATCCACGAAGGCATCCATATTTCTTAGACATTAGAAGTAAATGATGTTTAATAATCCCGAACAAATTTGGTGAATAAATGTCTGGCCCGAATTCTTGTAATAAATACCTACATTAAAAATTTTAAGTTCCGATGATACATTTTAATTTACAAAACTTACATAAAACGTATTTTTCAAATCGATTCATTCTAAAATTATTGTAAAACACAACGATTTGAGATAATTAATTTATGGTTAAATAACGTTAGTGTACTTGACATGAATTCGATGACATTTTTGACTACAACAAACTGACAAATAAGTACCGGAACACAAAGCCGTTTAACGCGCGTCGTGTTATCGCTCGTTAAACTATATTTTCTTTGTAAGAAAATATATTTCTACCAACTTTAGTAAAATAAATTTATAGAAATTTGAAAGAGTGAACTACCATCGACTTATCTTTTATTATTTTGTGTAACTAAAGTCCTTTGTTTATATTTTATTTGACCTTACTTCATGCATGTGAATTTCGTTGATACTACATACTGCTCTTGATACTGCATCAACTTTTTTGTAACAAAATGTATTTCTTCCAACTTAAGTAAAACGAATTTGTAGAAAACTGAAAGACTGAGTTACTATCGACTTATGTTTTATTATTTCGTGTAACTAAAGTGAGATAATTGTATTTTTATTTAACATAATAATAAGAATGTAAATTTCATTGATACTAGATACTGCGTCCAATAACTTGTAAGAAAATATATTTCTACCAATTTTAGTAAAACGAATTTATAGAATTAATAATGTAATATGCATGTGAATATCATTGATACCTACTATATACTACCACTACTTATTTTTTTAACACTTTGGTGTGAAATTTTCTTACCGAATACCATTCGTGTCTAAATTATTATCCGGAAATTTTTTCTCACTCACGAATATTTTAAGAAAATATTCGTGACTTCGAAAAAATTTCCGGAAATAATTTAGACACTTGTGGTATTATAAGTGATAATTTTCACTTTTAATCGTTCTGGTGCTTAAATTATCTTTGAAAATTTCCATTATACTTCCTAACCAATAAGAATCCGTAATTTTCTGTGTTTCTATGACAACTAAAAAAAATTTTCCCGGGAATTTTATTCTTATTGGGTACCCTAAGCAGAATTTTTTTTCCGAAGGAACGCATTTTTTGAAAATTTTCTAAAAAAATGCGTGACTGGGAAAAAATTTCTGGGCATTAATTTAAGAACACGGGAAATTAGCAAAGAAAATGTACTTAAAAAAAATCTCACATGAGCTGTCAGGAAAAAATTCCCACTTATTAATTTTCTTCGCCTAGCTTGGCAGGAGGAAAAAAAATCCAAAAAAATTAAAAGTTGCTATGGTTAACTGCTAAAATAAAATTTTCTAATTCGCTTTAAGTGACAGGTGTAAAATTTTGTTGAATATACGGGTCTGTATATGTCTATTATACTTACGAATTTAAAATTGTTTTCTCTGAAGTACTTCCAAGGGCAGCTAAAATCGTAAATTGCTCGGAAGGTAGAGTGGTATTCAAAAATTCATTCCACAAAAAATCCCAATCAGCTGATATATTTGTACTGTGTTTTAATCCATAGCTGTACACAATTGATCTAAGATTTTTAGGTGGCCTGTTGAAACATATATAAACATTAGAAATGAATAGGGTAAAGACAGATGTATTATTTCAATTTTATAATAATATTTTAAATATCGTTTATTGAAATGAAGAGAATTGTATGAAAAGGTCTATATCAGAGATGTTGCAATTACTTTTAAAAGGTAACTCAATTACAATTATCAATTACTTTTCTAAGTAGTAGTTAATTACGATTACCAATTACTAGCATGTTTGTTAAAAGTAATTTAATTATTAATTAAAACTAAAAGTAATTGAATATTTTAGCAATTACCCTTTTTAAATTACCACACATCGCACACTTGGATGAATACTGTCGCAACTCAAAATTTTGCAATATTTATTTTATTCAAGAAAAGAAATCTACTTTGTGTATTCTATATGTCGGGAAAAATTTCCCGTAGTTGAATATCAACTACTTCCCCGGAGATGGCCTTTCCGTGGGATCACGCAACAAAAAACTTTGTCAAGACCCAAGGAGACAGTCTCTTTTGGGTTGCTGGGTTTGTCAAACCGAGGATAACGTTACAACTAAAAAAAAAACCCTATACGTTTCTTAAAAAAAAATTCTTTTTCAGAAGATAATTTGAATAGTTAGATGTTTGTGACACCAACAAAAAGAATCCCACCTTTAAACCCTTGGAATAGCTAGACAATGCCCCATAGGTACTCCACCTGCTCTTCAAAAGGCCTATAAAAGAAAATTAACTCTTCCTGAAAATAAAAAAACAGAACTCGAATTCTTGCTAGACAAAGGGTTTATACCCAATTATTATCGACAGTTTTACAAATCATTGTTTTGAGAATGTCCTAGTTTGAATTTAAGGTTGTTTGAAACACATTTCAAGTGTCTTCCATCGAAACCTATGGGCAATTTGGTTAAAAAAAATTTTTTTTTCTTAAAATGGTAGCTTAAAAAAGTTATTATTATTATCATTTCATCTTTAAAGTTCCTGTAGTTTCTGATTCCTACAAGTTATTTTTGGCAGGTACCTTATAAATTGTAAGTTAGTTTTGTTTGATTTCTTAAACGTTCCTACCTTTGTGGTTTCTTCTTAGGTATCTAGGTTTATAAAAGTTGACAGAAAAATTATTATATTTTTATAACACACTACTCTTTAATGATTTTGTTATTAATAAAGAGTCTGAAACCAACTTCAATGTATTTTTTTAAATTTTGGTCAAAAAATTTGTTGTATGTTATAACTAAAAAGTATAATAAATTCCGATAGAAGTTCGCAATTACAAAACTTACAGTTTTCTGAGCCTTTTGAAAGTCGAATAAAAAAAAAAAAACTCAGGAATGCATCTTTAAAACACTATTAATAAAAAATCGGAAAAATAATTTACCTCTGATTGCAATAGGTATCCTATTTGTTTGAAAGAAAAACTCAAATTCATTTTTTGCTTCTCCTGTAAAATTTATGTTTTTTGAGTTATGACACTATTTATCCCGGTGTGCGATATAATAAACACAATGCACTAAAGAAATAAAATATTTATACTAATATGCATCATACGCGCACGTTACACTGTTCAAACTGCTTTCTCGGAAAGTTCAACATTAAATAACTCTTAGATGAAAAAACAATTTTTTCTACCCCAAACATCAACAAATTTCTCCACCAATAAAAAAGTATAAAAACCATGGCGGTAAGTATCAAATGAAAATACTAAATCGGCGCAGAGGCGGCGTTCGCCGGATTCAAAGCGGCCCGCCATGTTTTAAGATGCTCTTTCTGGCTGGCCAAAATTTCGACAGTTTTTCCATAAAGAAAGGTAATTGAATTTTTCGTAGTTATTCAATTACTTATTAGATAGTTTAATTACTTTATAAGTAATTCAATTACTTTATAAGTAATCAAATTACTTTCTAAGTAATTGAATTACCTGGGGTTCGGGCAAATTAATTACTAATTACGATTACCTTATTCTATTAATTAATAATCCAAATACAATTACCTTTTTCAGAAAGTAATTAAATTACAGTAATTCAATTACCGAGAAGTAATTGAATACGATTTTTAAATCATTTTAATTCAATTACGGACAGCTCTGGTCTATATAAAGTGTTTTAGATATAGTAACACACCTTCAAAGATCTAAATTTTATATGCAGGTTATGCAAATAATGCCTAAACAGATTTTTATGACAGACTTCTAACGTCAAATTAGTTTTATTTAAGTCAATTTAATCACATCTAAAATTGATTCGTTTAAACGATAGAGAAAAAATGTATAGTTAGTTTTTTGTATTTATAGAAAGCAATGTGTAAAAATGTAAAATAATACAAGTTCAAAAATAACCTATAAAATAACTTTGACTTAGAAAATACATATATTTTCAATTACACAGCCCCACAAAATAATAAAAGCTGACCATCCGAAAGATTTGACCATGGTATCTTAATGTATTTGGGGTCGCTAAATATGAATCCCGAGTTTGTTTGACCCCATCAGGTCAGGGTCAAGGGCATTTTAAGATCAAATATAAATCAATATAAATGCATAGTCAGTTTGACCCCATTGGGCCATTGTCTAGAGATGTTTTAAAGTCAAATTTGCAAAATTATAATTTTACAGATTTGACCACGGGTTTGTATTAGTGACCTACCTTAAAAACATATTATATATAATTATATATATTATATATAAATATATATAATTATACTCTTTAAATTTGGTTGCGATTAATTTTGCAGATTTAACCTTAAAATGTCCTTGACCCTGACCTGATGTAGTCAAACTGACCCCGGATTCGGATTTAGCGACCTCAAAAACATAAAGATACCATGGTCAAGTCTTTCGGACCTTAATTATTTTTGTTATTGGGTTGTGTAGAGATCGAACGCTGTTAGAATAACACCGATACGTCACGGTTTTATACGGGTTTGCCATAAGAGACTGTGACGTATCGGTATTACAGCGTTCGATCTCTAATTTTGCAGATTTGACCTTGAAATGTCCTTGACCCTTACCTGATGGGGTCAAACTAACCCCGGATTTGGATTCAGCGGTTGTTTAAGTTGTTCTGTATTATTTATCTTATTCTAAAGGCGCGACTGACTTGTAACTAAAGGTTGTAATGTAACATGTTACACATCGACCATTATACGCAGTAAATACAGAAAGCTGAGCTGTTCGCGGCGAGCAGCTCGCGCTCGCAGCTGGTCCATCGGGTTGTCGGTTTTTCGCGAATCCCTTAGAAGTGTTCGGCGCTAGACAATCATTAAATCAGTTTGTTCGTTGCGAGCGTATGGGAAAGTCGCGTTTTTTCTTATTTAATTATTTAAATAAAATTCATTTTCCGAGGTTTTGCGTTTTGTGTGAATTAGGATGCAGTGGGATCGTGGGAAAATCCTGCTTTTTATTGACAAATATAGAAAAAAAAGCAAATCTTTAAGATACTCGTGATAAGGATTATTTTAACAAATTTTAAAAAAAATGACGATGTAGCGTACTAGCAAAAATGCAAGCGCGACCTGCATGTCTGACATTTTCGACGACACTGTGAGGACGAAGGGTGGATCACCTGTGATCCGAGCATTCAAAGGCGAGCATTTGCTACGATGTGTTAATGAAATAAAGGGTTACTGTAATGTATTGAACGTTGTAATGTAATGAGCATTACATTACAACGTTCGGTTACAAGTCAGTCGCCTCCTTAAGAATTCAAAAGTAAAACAATATTCATGATAGTTTTATCATGTTTAAGTTGAATTTTAAAGCCTTATGGATTATTTAGGATATAATTTTTAGCCATGACATTTTTTGATATCTTAATTTTTTTTTAATCCAGTAATTCTGTGAAGACATTTTTAACAACTTTAAAATACTGATTTTTATAAAATGTTAACAAATCTTGTATATTTATTTTACTCCTTTAAAGATATCAACAATAGGTCTTTTAAATTTAAGATATAGCCCATGTTACCAAAAATGTAAGTTTTATATTATCTACCTGATAGAAGTATTTTTGTAGGTTGCAAAAAGCTGTAGAGCTGTACCAATGCAAGTAGTATCACCCAATCTGCAGGACCATGTTTGCGCCAGTTCTTGTTTAAGAGAATATATGTGATCGTCATCATTTATTTTAGTTATAGGAGCTGATGCTATAAAAGACTTACTAAGGGTTAAAATGTGACTCTAAAAAAAAGATTAATACAATTACTACTTAAGGTTTTGTTAGGAATATTACGAAATTTGAGTATGAGCAGCAATATTTTAAAAACTAGCATGACTCTGTACCCAAATTTATAGCTAGGTAAAAACTATTTAAACCATATAAATTTAAAAAAAAGTTGGCTTTCCAAATCTGCTTTTACCATAAAAATTACATTAAAATGTACAAAAATTATGTAATAATGAATTGATCGTCAAACTGAGGTAAGACGTCCTAACAATGTTTTTCGAAAAATAGAGGACAGACGTCTGGAAAACAAATGATATTTTGCTACCTCCAACAGTCGCAGTGATGTCACAACCTTATATGGAAGTTCATCAAAGCTCAGTTTGCAGGGCTAATGTGACCATGATTCAAAATGAGAGATTATAGTTTGAGGGGGATGTCATGAGGAACACCTTGAACTACTATAGCTCGTTCGGAAGAAAACTCACGGAAATCATGGGAAAGTTGGATAGGATCAGTAGAGAACATGGCCTTACGTTGAACAAAAAGGAGACGAAAATTATGATAATAGACCGCAACCCCGCCAATGTTAGGCAGAATTTAACTATTTGGGATTGCTTATTACAAACAAAGGCGGCTGTGACGAAGAAATCAAACGCAGACTAGCCATGACACGTAACTCAACAATAAAACTAACTAGAATATGAAAAGACTCTGCAATATCTCAGCGCAACAAACTGAAATTGTTAAACTCCTTTAAAATGGCCAATCGAAGAAAAATAGATGCTTTTGAAATGTGGTCCTACAAAAGAATGCTGCAAATATCATACACAGAACATCGTACTAACGTGTCAATTCTTAAGAAACCAAAAATCACCACAAGGGTATCAACCAGGATAAACCAATCATACCTACGATATTTTGGACACATCTCAAGAAGAACAAATGGGCGGTGGAGGGGAAGATTAATGGTAAACGACCAAGAGGGAGGTCTCCGGCGCGCTGGGTGGATCAAAGAAATCGTTGGTCACAATCTGCATGAAGCTTCTCTTGCAGCTCAAGACAGACAAGGATGGAGAAATACGATCCGAGCACTATAAACATGATGTCACCATGCTCCCCCGAGCGCAAAAAGGACAAGAGAAGAAGGAGACAAAGCCAAGTTTAATTGTAATAAAAAAATATTTAAAACAAAAAATTAAAAATGTTTAACCTATACCACTTTCAAGAAAACTAAATATATCAAAGACAAGGAACTAGAGAACATGGAGTAGAATTAACGCAACACCAGTTTGTAGGCAGGGTGTTTGTTATAGTGATCTTTTTGTTTTTGTTTTGGAAAAATGTAAACAAATTGCCAGATCCCAAAAATCAAAATCAGAAAATTATATTGCAAATGTAATGAAATGATTAAAAAATAATGGTTATTGTATAGGCAACATCGATTTTAATTTAAACATTGTACGGCACTTCGATGTACAGGGTTATTCATTTTAAAGTAAGCAGGGCCTTATTTTTAAACTTTCCTATATTTTTTTAAAAAACGAATATAGCCATTTCGTGTATTTTTTTCCGTAGAATTCAATAATCTAATCAGAAAAACATTTGAAACAAAAACAAAGAGTTACAGCACGAGTGACGTATTTTTCACACGGAATACCCCGTATATTTTTATATCAATAGATAGAGATTTTTACAAGGAATTTGGTTATATAGGGGTTGCTCGGTTTATCTCCTGCGGTTCTGCTGCAATTGTCTAAAAACTGCATGATACAGGATAGTTTTACCTGAAAAACCTCTCTGCCACAGGTCACAGGTGCTTATTTGTCAAAGTCAAGAATTTTAAAAATACGTTTATTACTTTTTGGAGTAGTTTTATAATGAGGTTTTCATCACATCAGATAACGATCCTACCTTGTTTCAAACGATTCTTTGGACGGATGAAGCTACGTTTACTACATCGAGAATGTTTAACCGACGCAATTAACAGCTGGGCAAGCAAAATCCGAGGAAATTTCAAGAAATTAAATACCATGGGAGATCTTCTCTTCATGTCTGGTGTGGTGTGCTTAACAATAGAATTGTCAGGCCAATATTCTATAAGGGATCCTTAACTGGAGAAAGATATCTCAATCTTCTTGAAAACGATATTGAGGACATTTTAGAAGAGTTGCCACTCGAAACGTATCGCAAGATAATTTGGCAACAAGACGGAGCGCCGCCCCTGCTGTTCGTCAAGTTGTGCAGTACCTCAATCGCCGATACAATAAGTGGATTGGACGTTATGGCACTATTAGATGGCCACCTAATAGTCAAGATATTACAATTTTGGACACTTTTCTATGGGGTCACTTGAAGAATGTGGTTTACCAAAATGGGAACACTAACACGGACGAAATGCGAGAAAAAATTGTAAATAAAATTAATCGTCTTAACTAAGAACCTCAAATAATATCGGCGAGCTTAGAAAGGCTAAGGACGGTTATAGATCATGTTTCGAAAATAACGGGGGTCATATAGAACATTTAAATTATTGGTAATATTATAATTTTTTGTTATAAGTGTTCTTATTAGTACCATATTTTTTCGGTTTATTGTAATTTTGCTGGTTGGTTAAGAAATATATATATCCTATCATTTTTAGCATATAATATAATTTGAAGCCGTTCTTCTGATGAAACCCTCATTATAAAACTACTTCAAAAAGTAATAAACGTATTTTTAAAATTCTTAAAAAATAAGCACCTGTGACATGTGGCAGCCAGGTTTTTCAGGTGAAACTATCCTTATAGTATCATGCAGTTTTTAGACAATTGAAGCAGAACCGCAGGAAATAAATCCAGCAACCCCTATATCACCGAATATCTCGTGAAAATCTCTATCTATTGATATAAAAATATACGGGGTATTTCATTTAAAAAATACGTCACTCGTGCTGTAACGCCTTTGTTTTTATTTCAAATGTTTTATCTGATTAGATTATTAAATTCTACTGAAAAAAATACACGAAATGGCTATATTCGTTTTTTAAAAGAGTACAGGGAAGTTCAAAAATAAAGCCCTGTTTACTTTAAAATGAATAACCCTGTAATTAAATCTCTTTCTATAAGGTTATATTATTTAATAATACGTTTTGTAAACTAAACTGAGCATCTAAAGGAAATAACAGATCTGTCTGTCACTTCAGATAATGGTAATTGTCTCGAAAGTTGCATCCACTCCGATTTTGACCAAATTTGGTATACGGAGTTTTTTTTGGGGCGCTGATCACGAATGAAAATCAGACTAACATATCACTATCACTTTTTGCACACAATTTATTATTTTTACATTAAATTGGCACACAATATTTCAACCTTTTTTCCATTAAATTGTAAAGTTTTAATTTTAAAGGCCACTGCCATATTTACTGATAAAATCCCTTGTGTATACATGGTTGCGGTGTAAGCGACGTTTAAACATGGAGGTTTGCAATTAAATGGAAAAAAGGTGTAAAATAAATATAATAAACAAGTTTTTAAAGGATGTTTATAAAATATTGTATGTCAATTTAGTGTATAAATCAAAAATTTTGTTCAAACAGAAGAAGGAATAGTAAAAATAACGTTAGTTTGATTTTCACCTTTGATGACGAATACCTGGAAAACGAAACGTTGCCAAAAAAATTAGTTTCAGATTTGTGACCAGCGCCCCAAAAAAACCCCGTATACCAAATTTGGTCAAAATTGGAGTGGAGGCAACTTACGAGACAATTACCTAGATAATAATCAAAAATAGTTTTCTGGCTTTAAAAATAATTTTTTACAATCAAAAACCATCGATTTATAAAATTGTTAGTTATGGTGCAATGCCATAACCATTATAAAAGTCAATATTTCCGGAGTGATGTTATTCAGTATTTTTAATCAATGTTGCCGGTCCAGTGTGTTTACAAAAACTCTCCCGCCTCTCTCCTTTGATAATATTAATGCCAAACAAGGCTGGTTTACTTTAATTCTACCCAAGAATTCGTTGATAAAAGATTTATCTGTACTCCAATTCCGGAAAGTAGTAACCAACAAAAAATTGAAAATGTATGTTTATGTATCAATGACAATTAGGTATTAGTGCAGAGAGCCAGAATCTCGTAACCTAAATAAAAATCCAAAATATTTACTTTTACCTTTTTCTTAACGTATATTGTAGATACTTGTGTTTCATATTTTTGTTATATTGGGTAACGAGTTATCATAAATGGGTTATTAATATATGACTCTTAGGTCTCTTGTACCCAAAAACTTTAAAATTGACAAACAGTTCAATATATTTATGTGTTTTCTCTTTAGCCCCAATAAAATTTTAAGATAAAGCATTGTTAAAGTATTAACTTTGCCTCACACCCCCCCGTATCTTATTAACTCGTTCGCTCCATAACAATAGTAGTCCGGTCAAATTAGACCACAAAATAAGAGTGAAGGTACATAAATTTACATCAAGCTGAAAGTGAGCATAATTATTGAAAACATAATTAAAAATACCAATTTAAAATTTCCCACCGTTCCGGTACGTGGAAAAAAAATGTCGCGAGGTCAAAGGTCAAAAAAATGGGTTTTACGAGATTTTCTTTAAAACGGTAAGTTTTATCGTAAAATTACCTAATATAAAAATTGTAGATAATAAAGTTATCTTTAAAAAAGGTTTTTAATTTTTTTTTCTTAAAGTCACCGTTCCTGAGATATAACGATTCAAATAGTTGTAAGCGTCACTGTATGCACACGTTTCCACGCCACCTCTGAAGTAATGTACTTAGCGCGTTTTTTTAACGTGGTTTCTCCAGTATGCCTATTCCACAGGTCTATTGTAAATCTGGTTAATTGGAAACTATTGCATAATAACAGATATTTGCAAGGGTTGGAATTGATAAAAGCGATGGAAATAAAAAAAACAGTGGAAAAATTTATTTGTCCTATTCATAATCTTTAATTACTTCTTCTTGTTAATTTTCATCTTAATCTTCTTCTTGTTTTTCTTCTTCTTGATCTCCTTCTTCTTCTTTATTCTGGGTGTAAGTGAATTGCGTCAATAGCGATGTATCGCATGTCTGTTCGTCAGTATTAAACAAATCCTCTACTGTTAGTGATTCAACATTAGAACACGACCGGCTCTGACAATTCGTGTATGCCAAAGAACAAAACAGTTCAGGTTTAGCACTGCATTTCTTTTACAGTTGCAAAAAATTTTGTTTAGCAGTTTTTCCGGCGCAGGTGGAAGTGAAGTCTGAATTGGTTCAAGTGTATTATGGACCAACTTCCAACCCCAATCTTTTGGGTCTAGCTGATAACCAAGCCACACTTGAACTTGGTTATATACCCGAAAAACATGGTAATAGCAGCAACTGAGGTTGAAGGAATACAAGCTAATTGCACTTGTTTTTTATTTCAAGTGCTTTTAACTAAACATACATATCTATACCTATTTAAGAAGGTAGTTTTTAAGGAGCTCCGTACATACTGGGTTTTATTTAACCTGATATTTTTATAGATGTACTTATAAATATATATTTTTACTTATATTACAGCTACAGAGATGTATATACGTGATGTGTACAATGACGATTACAACTTTTTGAATCTTTATATCTCAGGAACGGTGCCTTTTAAGAAAAAACTATTGATGCCTTTTTTATAGATAATTGTATTATCTTTGTGAAGGTTATTTTACAATAAAACTTACCGTTTGAAGAAATTCGCAAAAAATCCATTTTTTTGACCTTTGACCTCGTGTCAATTTTTTTCCACGTACCGGAACGATGGGGAATTTTGAAATATTATTTTTAATTTTGTTTTGAATAATTATACTTACTGATATAAATTTATGTACTGGGTTATCCTACGAGGACTAGACAGGCCGCTTTTTTGACTCTATCTGTACTTTTATATAAAAAAGTGAAATATCCATCATATATAATTTTTTCCTTCGAATCCGAAAATGATTAATGTAAAATATTTGAACATCAAATAAAACTGCTAGGGGTCATTTTGATATTTTTTAAAATGGAATGCCATATTTTTTATGTGATTATCCGATTTCTCGTATATCTTTTGATTTAAAATGATATTTTTTAATTCAAAATGGTCCATTTTCTGCACGTTTAAATCGAAAAAATTTCGTCTACCGTGTCATTAACACCTGAAATATTGATACGGATACCTGTTCACTCTTTAACGGTAGTGTCATTCAGACAATTAAAAAGAAATAAATTTAAAAGTTGTTTATATTTTTCATAAATTAGGAACAAATAATGTTAAAAAATAAAATAATCATTAGAAGACCGTCTACACATTGTAATACAATAGATACAATTCTAATAATTAAGATTCTATTTGTACAATAGATACAAAACAAATATAAAAACAATGTAACATATAAAACAAATGCCCCATAAGAAAAAACTATAAATTAAACTTACGAACACCGAACATTAATAATATAAATGTTCGATATGTCCTCCGTTGTTTTCGAAACAGGAACGATGTCCCCTTTTTAGTCTTTCCAGAGAGTCCCTTATAATATTGTTATCCTGGTTAAGTCTGTCAATTTCATTCACAATTTTTTGCTGTAGCTCATCGATATTTATATTGGGCCGTTGATAAACTACGTTTTTTAAATGGCCCCATAAAAATGTATCCATTGGTGTGATATCTGGGCTATTGGGTGGCCAATGAAGTGTTCCGTTACGGCCAATCCACTCGTTGTAACGCCCATTCAAATATACTACCACTTCTCGAACGGCATGAGGTGGAGCGCCATCCTGCTGCCAAATAATATTATTGTAGATTTGCAATGGCAATCCTTCCAAGAGGTCCTCGATACCGTTTTAAAGAAACTGAAGGTATCTTTGGCCTGTTAAAAACCCACGATTAAATAGCGGTCCAATAATTTGATTTCCTAACATCCCACACCTTTGGATGACTAAATTGACCGGAGTATAGGTGTCTCGCTTAGTTTAAGTATTACACGTATACCGAATTGACAAAAATAAAAAACCATATTTTTGAAAACTAAGGTCTCCAAAACGTAAAGATCTGCAAAAACTTTCACATTAATTTTTTTTCTGCGATGTCTATAAAGTATTATTTTATTTATAAAATGTAATATTTATAATGGAAGTTTTAAAATTAAATTTAATGATTAAAATTCAATTGCGAAATGTCTTCCTTTATTAAACCAAAATATGTATCTGTGACGGTTTGCCAGAATGTAATATAAACTTTTAATTGAGGACACCCTGTATATAGAACTAAATAATAGTCTTTTTTTAAATATTACCACAAAGTTATTTCTTTTTTTAGTGTGCTTATCCTGTAAAGGACATGGCACACATAACATGAGATTCTGACTCTCGAACGATTTTTAAAAAATTAAAGTATGTTGTTTCTTAGATCAATGGGAACATCTTTTAAATGGGACATTTTTGTGCAGACCTACAGGGTGACCCAAAAAAATCACTGAGAAGTTGAAACTTAACTGTTTATTAATTCCAATATAAACGCATTAAAAGAGTGAAATTTCGTTTAAATCCAACGGTAAAATATTTTATATATTTGTTTAGGGTAAAAATAATTTGATTTAATATTTAACACATACAGGATGGTCCAGTATTAAATTAATAATATGGATTATGCCAAGTAAAATGTTAATATTGTCATATACTTGAATATATTTTTAGAGTTTATACATTTCTGACAGATTGTTAAGGTAAAGTACAGGGTGAAGTACCTAGGAGGTTTCATTCACCATGTCTCCTGAAGTTACCTATATTTTTAGGAAAAGTCGTTTATAAATTGTTTGTCGCACAAAAAATTGCTGGTGTAAAATTACTTTTTAATAATTTTGCATTGTTCATTAAATTATTTATGAATTTATATAATTATTAGCTTAAAATTTTTAAAACGCAAAATTAGCTCGCTTTTTTGACTTGAAGCACGAGAAACTGACAAAAGTAAAAATTCTGAAGATATATACAAATATATCATGAAATTAACATATTACTTGGCTTAAAAATGTTTATTTCTTCGAAATTAGAGCACCCTGTATGTGTTGAATAGCAAATCACATTTTTAACTCTAAGCAAGAATGTAAATTATTTTTTGTTGGATTGAGGTGATATGTCAGGCTTTTTAGACAGGAACAGGGACGCTTTAACTTCTCAGTAATTTTTTGGGCCACCCTGTAGGCCTGCACAGAAATGTTCTATTTAAAAGATGTTCCTATTGACTTAAAAAACAACATACTCAAATTTTAAATAATCGTTCGAGAGCCAGAATCCCATGTTATGTGTGCCATATCATTTAGTTACTTTATTAGTTACTTAATTATCTTAAAAACCAGCAATTATTTTCGATGTAGAATTAAATAAAGAGTTAAAACTTGGCCGAATATACCGAGCGTTCCGTCAAAAAAAATGTACCTAACAATAAAAATTCTGTGTTTACTGTCAAGTACGACTTATCCTAAAAATATAGGTAAATCCAGGAGACAAGGTGAATGAAAACTTCTAGATACTTCACCCTGTAGGTGCACATGAAAATTATTTTAGTCATGGGTAGCTAAATTTTATTATAACTCCGTTAAAAAATTGCCAGAAAAATGTGCAGATTTTAAAACCAGGTACCTCTTTATATGTGACAAAATATCTTGTGGAAACAAACAAAAAAAAAACTTTAATGCCAAATATCCCTGTATATTTGGGACAATAAACCAAAAAAATTTAACCTAAATTTACCTTAATAAACTGTTGAAAATGTATAATTTCTAAAAATATATACAAGTATATCACTATATTTACATTTTAGTTGGCATAATCAATATTATTTATTCGATACTGGACCACCCTGTATGTGTTAAATGTTAAATCAAATTATTTTAACTCTAAACAAATATATAAAACATTATTACGTTGAATTTAGACGAAATTTCACTCTTTTTATGCGTTTATATTGGAATTAATAAACAGTTAAGCTTCAACTTCTCAGTGATTTTTTGGGCCATCCTGCAGGCCTGCACAAAAATGTCTTATTTAAAATAGGTTCCTATTGATCTAAGAAACAACATACTTTAATTTTAAAAACATCGTTCGAGAGCCAGAATTCTATGTTTTGTGTGCCATGTTCTTTCATATCCAAACTTATTATTTTTTTTTATTCATGTTTTTCTTACCATAACGGACTCTCCTAACGTTGAATTTTCGCCAAATCTTTTCAGTATATAGTCGAACCCATTAAACGCAGGGTACCAGACAAAATAGGACGTATCGTTTGCCAAAAATCGGGTAATGTTAAATATTTGAGAATAATTTAAGTATCCACCCCTTGCCAGGTTAAAAGTATCATCAACAATTTGAGCTCTGTTAATTTCCGGAATACCAGAAAAATTTCTTTGAAGAAGAGCTGTAGATAAGGCAGCCCATAGGCCAGAATCATAGTTTACTCTGTAGAACCCTTAAAAAAATATTTTTTGTTCAATAATACACAATTTTGTATTATTAAACAATTATAGTATAGCCAACTAATAGTCTAAGATCCCACTGCTCGATTCTGCAGGTATCTGTTTTTTTTAATACAACCAATTTTAAATGAATGTTAAGGAAGTATGCCAGCGTTAGGTTTGTTAACCAGCTGTAAACAGGTAATAATTCACAGTTTTAAGGTTAGGTTTTAAACAACTTACCTGTTTTTTTTAATTTTTAATACAAAATTAAAGTTTTATATATACTAATTACAAAAATCCATGGTTGCCAGTTGGAAAATGGCCGCAAAAAGAGGTTGTCATGATTTCAATAAACGATTCTCGCTCCAGGTAAGTAAAAGCGCAAGAGAGAAGATGCACGCATTGTTATGTACTGTAAACAAGGAAAAAACATGGCACTGTGACCCTTATACCCCAGAATACTGATCCATACAGAAGCGACACGGACGAATTTTGATGGTTTAGTAATTAATGGTTGCATATACTACGTCGTCCATTACCGAATATGTTTAAAGTCCAATTGACAGTTCTCACTGACAAAGCAAAAAACGTTCGACGACCAACTTAATTTTATTGTGTTTTAAGTTTTTGATAAATAAAAACTATTACCCATATAAATAATGACTAATAAAAGCAGTGGATATTATTGTGCATATACTCTGCGTAATTCTCGTGCGGATCAAGAAATATCACACTTTGCTTTTCCAAAACATGAATCTAGGTATGTACCAATACTAAATTTAATAGCAATATAAATTATTAACTTGTACGTCTTTTGAACTCCTTTTTTAATTATAGGTAGAATTTTTAATGTAAAAATTATTTAATAAAATTTATTAAATACTCTTAAATTTATTAAAAACTACAAGCTTGATTAGTAAGATTAGTAATTAAGTTCAACTTTAAGGAACCAACGATTTTGTTTTAGATGTGTAATTTGGGCAAAGGTTTGCAATAAAGAAGACTTGTTTGACAAGGGGCCTGCAATTTTACATAAATACCATAAAATATGTGAAAAACACTAAAGATAAGTACATAAATAAAGGTGCTCGAGGTAGTAAAATTTATTTCCCAAGCTGTCAAAAGCCATTTGCCAAAAAGATCTGCTGATGAAACATACAAATCTGAAGCCACTTGCTAAGATTTTTGTGATCATGGGACAGACAACTTCAATCCAATCGAAAGGTACGAATGACCTTATTTTTCAATTGTTTATCTTGTCTAATACATACTTGATACATTGCTTAAGAAAAAACTAATTCGAAAAAGTTTAATTTTATCTTGTAAACAATTTGAAGCTGCTAAACCTTTTTAGTAGTTTTCAACTATTCTATAGATAGAATGGAGAAATAAGACTGTAAAATTGACATTGTCATCTAGCCGAATTTGGTTACAGAGGTAAAACAACTTTCTTCCAGTATGTATAGGAATATGTAGTACGAGTCATAGTATGTGAGAAAAAAATAATATGGGTTTAATCCCTCAATTAATTTAACTAAGGGCGTTGTTAAATGGTCATATTTGTAATATCCTCTTAGACCATTGTAATAAATATAACTGATATAAAAAGTGCCGATTAAATAAAAAGTCTAGCTAATTACAAGAAACCATTCAAATTGCTATAGCTACGGCTTGATATTATTGCTTTGGGCCTATTTTTAACCATTTCTTTAGTTGCACACTTAAGGATGCATGTAAGTGGTACCCTAAATAAAATTAATTTTGCTATGTGACAAATACTGTATTAAAATTTTTGCTTAAAATAAAAAATGTAAAGAGTATTCTGGTATTTGTCAGAATTGTTTTAAGGAATTTTGCAAACAAATGCTGTTAAAAAGTTTATTAAAAATTTTTTAGTTTGAAAAATAGGCTTTTTTGTCTCCAAAAGTAAATAAAATGTGCATAAAAAGACTGCAGTACTTTTGAAAAAACTATCTGAAGCTCCACAAAGATCATTCACAATATCTTAGTATTTACAACTCATAAAATAATGAAACCCTATAGATTTATTGTAATTATTTTATAGATATCAATTATAAAACAATATGCACGAATTTCAAATAAAATGTTTTTGAAAATACCTATATGAGATATATTAATGAAATATATCTAAAAATGTATGAGATGTATCGTAAAAATGTAAAAAATATGCTAAATATTGTTTTTAATAACACATTTATTATAATATGTTTTTTTAATCATTTTCCATGAGAGTAACTAGATTTTTTTTTAGCACTAACATACCATGGATGTCCCAAGTAAAGCAAGAAGCAGTTTTTATCAGGAGAATTAAAGATTTACAGGGGACGAAGAGAACTTGACTGATTTTTTAAAATGTATTTTATTTTGTATTTATAATATGTAATAATATATAGATATGTATGTACATTTTGGGGTTTTTATTTTAAACTACCTTTTTTATGGTGCAAACAGAAAGCTAAAAAAAAAGAATTGATAATTGATGTTTACTAAAAGATATGTTTAAAATTGTAATTTTTCCATTAGCACTAACATACCATGGATGTCCCAAGTAAAGCAAGAAGCAGTTTTTATCAGGAGAATTAAAGATTTACAGGGGACGAAGAGAACTTGACTGATTTTTTAAAATGTATTTTATTTTGTATTTATAATATGTAATAATATATAGATATGTATGTACATTTTGGGGTTTTTATTTTAAACTACCTTTTTTATGGTGCAAACAGAAAGCTAAAAAAAAGAATTGATAATTGATGTTTACTAAAAAATATGTTTAAAATTGTAATTTTTCCATAAGCATTGACCCCTGAAAAAAGGAGATTTTCCAACTTAGATAGTTTTTAGGATTTAAATAACCAAATTTTAAACGAAAATTAATAATACCTTAAAGAGCTACAAAAATTTTGATAAAACAAAAAATAAAACTTCTTAAATTATCAACAAATGTGTCTGGTTGGCTCTTTATCATAAAAAGTATATTATAAGCTGCAACCAAGTATAATTTTTAATATGGAAACTTGGTTCCATCTTATAAGAATGTTTACTTTAAAAATTTTAAATTATTTTAGGACAAAAATTTTAATTCCTGAGCATTTTTAAGAAAAGTTTTCAGTAAATAGCAACAATGTAATCCATTAAATTTTATCAAAATATTAAGGGCCACCATTTTGTCAAGAATATTGCTTTATTAATAATTCTTGGGTATAATAATAATTGTTACTTGGAGAACTCCTACAAGTATATAATACGTCTCAAAATATATAGGTGGAAAAAACCTAGTCGATAAATGTGTTTCTAGTTTTTATTTATATTCCTCAACGCCAAAGTTTACAGATTAATAATATATTATAATTCTGTAAACTTGCCTCGACAAAACTGCCAAACTAGAAACAGTAGTCGGCCATATGCAACACCCATTCTGGTCCACTTTTTTCATTTATAGGTTTTTCCTGAGGATTTTTATCCATTGTATAATCCACATAGTTTTTAGGTATGATAATATTTTTAACAAGTTCACACTTTACCAGATATTGTGTATTAATCTAGTTTTTCTATGTTTTATGTTTTTTATTAGTTATTTGTGTAGATATTTTTCTTTCTACTTTTTTTATTATAAATAAGTTTGTAAGTATGTTTAAAAAAAATGTTTGCCTTTGATATTAATAAACTACAATATATGTATACAGGGTGCCACAGATTCGAGTGCATGCATGGGGATCTCGGAAACCGTAAGAGATACGAAGTCGGTTAAATTATGGCAAAGTTGCGCATTTAGGTGCCTAACAACATGCCGATTGGAAAGTTGTAAAATTCCGAGTACTTCCGGAGATATCCGGAAAAAACCGAAATTTGCTGATTTTGTTTTTATTTTTTTCTGACGTTATTTAAAGAGATATGAAAAAACAAAAGACACTTTCTTATGGCTACTTCTTAAGCTCTATAAAACAGCGTTGAGAGATTTTGCCATAATTTAACCGACTTCGTATCTCTTACGGTTTCCGAGATCCCCATGCATGCACTCCAATCTGTGGCACCCTGTATATATATTTACTAGTTAAATTTTTAATCATAATTTTATTTTCTTTAAATACTAGTAATACATAAAAATATTACAATAACTAAACAATTAATGCAGTATTTTTAGAGTATTTACTTGACCAGCAAAATTTAATATAAAAAGTATTTCTGCTCAACGCAATCGTAACTTCAACAATATATCATATATGATCAAAGAATAAATATATGAATATAAAATGATGACATGCAAATAAGATTCTTAAGTCGGTGTTCATATTGCATATGACGAAATAAATAAACTAATGAAAAACGTGTTCCCCAACCCCGAAAACCCTGCCATTAACTATATTTAAAAATAAAAGAATTCATACGATTCTGTACAAGTTTCAATTTGTCTACTTAGGACAATTGACATGGAAGAAATTTAAAAATCCAATCTCTACCATTTTCCTGTTGGGCAATTTTAGTCAAAACAAATCCGCACCATTGAGTTTAATTGGTATCCCATATTTAAAAACATTGTTTCAACGGATTTAGAAGTTAAATTGATAACTTCAACTATTTTAGCAAACACAAAATTTCAGAGAAACAATAAATATAGATACTCACATGATCGTGAAATTAAGCCATTCTCCAAACAAGCAATATTTACTAAAAGCCCTACTTAAAATTCTTAAAATGATTTTTCATTGTGTACATCAACATATTATTATGCTATTTGTGTAATCTTTCTTTCAGTGTAACTGTATGTTTCGAAATCTGACCCGCGGAGATCAAAGGTGCCGACGCTTCGTGTCGCTTCTGTATGGGTATGGTATTCTGGGCTTATACCATAACGACAGTTTACGTATAGTATACTAGTGATGGGCATAATCAGATTATTTTAAGAATCGAATTATTGATTTATGAGTCATTTCAATAATCGGATTAATTGATAATTCGAATTACATAAATATTTTATTTTTTTAATCTTTTGAATTTTAAATTCTTGATTTCTAAATGAATATGTAACTCGATTCCGATGTAACTAAACACAAGCACTAAATATTATATACAGTTTGTCAAAAGAAAATAATTGTTAAATTAAGGTAAAATTGAATTTATCCTATAAAATAATAAATATATTACCATAAAATCGTCCATTTTGGGTGCAATCAGTCTTAAGAAGGAGGAATTCAGATTCGTGATAAGCGCCCCAAAAACCCCTGTATACAAAATTTTAATAAAATCGGCCGTGGGCCCGGTAGGTAAAAAATAACCTTTTTTATAAGTAAGTTGTCCTCTCTATTAAATTTAGTAATTATCACAAATTAAATATAATAATATTAATAAGGTTTATAATAAAAAAAGCTGATCTTAATCCAATAAAAACAGAAATATTGCTTTCCATTAACATTAAATGAATAAATGAAAAAAAACGATTTTCTTTAAAGATTCTGTAGACAACTTTTCAAGTAAAAAATACAAGTAAAAGAAAATATGGGTTTTTTCTCAGGCAAAAAAAAATAGTCATCATGCTCTAAAATTTATGTTTTATAAAAAATAAGTAAAGAAATACTAGAACTACATCGACACTACTTTATACTCTTGATTACAGCACATAACAATGCGTGCATCTTCTCTCTTGCGCTTCCACTTACCTGGAGCGAGAATCGTTTATTGAAATCATGGCAACCTCTGTTTGGGTCCATTTTCCAACTGGCAACAATAGATTTTTGTAATTAGTATATATAAAACTTTAATTTTGTGTTAAAAATAAAAAAAACAGTTAAGT
>JAHBCN010012019.1:0-27727 GCA_019359885.1 Listronotus oregonensis
CCAACCTTAATATATTAAGTTACCTCCTGCCTTAAGAGGCATACATTTAAAAATAAAAAAAAAATCTAACAGTTTTTATGAATTTTTAACTTAATAATTTCAGAAACAAAATGTATACAGATGAATTGTCTGTTTAAAAGATCAAATGTAACGTTTCCAAGGTAGTTATTTTGTCGAACATGTGAGTGGCTATTTTTAATATTAAGTTTTCTAACTATATATTATCGTTGTACCATAATTGTATTGTATTATTGAATTTTTTTTTTTGTTTTAGAATAGAACAGCAAAATTTTTTGATAATGCCTCGCAAAATGAAGGCGAAACGTCAAAACAAATAAAATCAAAATTTAATATTGTAATTTTATGTTAGAACCTATTACCAAAAAAATTAATCCAAAATAAAGATAATATATATATATATATATATATATATATAAAAATATATATATATATATATATATATATATATATATATATATACATATTTTTATAAATACCTGTTATCTCAGTTATTAATAATACCATTTTCTTGACATTTAGGTGGTAATTGTATATTAGAAAAATAAGTAATTTGCATAGCAAACACTTTTATTTACCATTGGCGTGCGGTCTTAGGGGGTAAAAAAGACTTGATTACTTTTCTCCAAAAAATCAAGTCTTGTTAACCCCTTAAGGGCTTATTTTAAATATTTTTTTTGTCAGATTTAAAATAAGCATCCCCAAGAACCCCTGAATTAAACGTTATAAAATTTCAACAGCTGATTTTAGCAGATTTTTTTTTATTTTGTCACTTTTTTAATAAAACCTTTATTTAAAACTATATTATAAAAATTACAAATAACTTTATCTTAAATTCTTCTTACTACCTTCTAAAACAATACACTTTTCAACAATTCTTCCTAAACGAATTAATTTCCTGACAAAAAAATACAAGAAAAAAATAGTTCTGGTTAGTCAAGAAAGTACTTCTCAAATTTTAAGAATTTTTGAAAAGTGTTCTGTTTTAGAAGGTAGTTATGTTGAAAATACAGAAATATGAAATAATGTAATTTGTATTGTTGATATAATAGCTTTAAATAAAGGATTGATTAAAAAAGTGACAAGATAAATACATATTTTTCCGCTGAAATTAGCTGTCGAGATTTAAAAAAAATTAATTATGGGGTTTTTGGAATGCTTATTTTAAATCTGACAGATTTTTTTTTAAATAAGCCCTAATATACTTTTTCCAAAAAATCAAGTCTTTTAAACCCCCCAAGACCGCACGCCAATGGTAAATAAAAGTGTTCACTATGCCAAATACTTCATATTTCTAATATACAATTACCATCAAAATTTAAAGAAAATCGCATTTTTAATAACTGAGATATCAGAGTGTATTCATAAAAAGCGGGACACACTCTATATATAAATATGATGATGTGGAAGATTTTCTTTGGGCCTTCCTTAATGAACCGAAAAACTTAAAAGTTTGCAACTTACAGCGGTGTAACCTTGCCAAACGAGGATGAAACACGGTGTTACGGTCTTGGTCGGACCGGAGCTCTTTATTTCCTGGGAGGCTTCGCAATTTTAAAGCAACCAATCTCAGTAGTCGAACCTATCAGGACTTTCGTTTTTTTTTTTAAATTTTATTTTTTAATGTAGCTTACTTGCGTTAGTCGTAGTCAAAATTATCGCCTTATAGTAAGTATAGCCCGGCCCGGCCCGTCCACAAGTCAATCGAGTCATGCCATCGGCGCCGAAGTCGCCCATCTCTCTCTAACAGAAATTGATTATTGAACTGACCAATACCAATGCGGATCATTATATTTTTTCCTATTTTAGTTTACTTCGTAATGCAGCATTTTGAATCGACCACAAATTTAGCGCTGTTCCAAATAGGACCGAATACGCTTAACCAAAAGTTAGAGGTTCTCGATGTTTGGATATATTATTTTTGTAGGAGACTGTCCACGACACATGCAAACTTCCAAAAATCAATATCTTTTAACACAACGATCAAAAATTTAATATTATTTACTTATTTTATTCTTCAGATTAATGATGTTATAAATACCAAATAACAATATTCTAAAATTAAATAAATAACTTAATCAATATTTAAAAATTATAAACTTCATCAAGTCCTAGGTCTTCCTGGATTGTTCCTAGTACCGATGCTGCATTACCCCGTTGCACAGCTAAACCAATTCTTTGGATAATTAAACTTCGAGATTTTTTGCATTGTATTTTTTTGCAAATTTCATTAACAAAACCCTTAGCCTCATCACCCAAAGGACCAAAAGTTTCAACAGCAA
Organism: Listronotus oregonensis; assembly: GCA_019359885.1. Taxonomy (NCBI): domain Eukaryota; kingdom Metazoa; phylum Arthropoda; class Insecta; order Coleoptera; family Curculionidae; genus Listronotus; species Listronotus oregonensis. Next base: position 2,301 of record JAHBCN010012019.1, read on the forward strand.
AAGGAATGAAGATAAAGCGTTCTTCACTCTTTATATTTTAGATGTTTTTTATTCTTTCTTATTCTTCACCTACAAAATTAGAAGTTTTGTCCAGATAGGATTTTGCAAGTGTATGGCTGCAAGTAGTGTCCCAAAGTAATTGTTTTCCATATTTCCAGGGAATTAAGGTCATTCCATCTACCCGTTTTCCATCGCTTCTGCAAACTCCAAGAGGCTCTAACACAGAAGGATTTTCAGCTAAAATCAGAGCTCTTTTGATAATGTCATTTATCTGACTGTGTCTAGAAGAACGCCCTGCGCTTTTTTGCAGCTTAACCCATGTAGGCCATAAATATCAGCATTTTCGCCGCAAACGCAGGTAGCTCTCCACACACAGGCAGACCAAGTGTGAGAGCGATGGAAATATGGAATGTTTTGTTGTCTAACAAATTTCCAAGGACGAAGATGGAAGTGCGTTAATCCAAGCATTACTTTCAGGGGCCTGAAGAGCAAGTAGACGTGCCTTATCTTCACTTGTCTGGCACATGTTTGTAATATATTTGTGACGAGCTTGGCAAATTAAAAAGTCAAAATCTTTCTGTTTTTTTTGGTAATTCTTGTGGTTGATTTTGAAGATTGCAAACAGATAACCATCTTACAAAACAATTGCTGAAATCATTATCTACTGTCGCAAGAATATAGGAAGGTAAAATTTTGGAAAGTAAACCTGACACGTCATTGATTGAACCTAAAAAGGCAGAAATAGACAGGGTGGATGTATCTCTTATTCCAAGACCTCCAAATTTTACTGGAAGAGTGCTTTGTAACCAAGAATTTAATTTAATATCACAATTTGTTATGTCTTGAACCAAACTTTGTAATAAGTTATCAAAATTACAAAGTAATTCGGAAGATTTCCAACAAGGTGAACATCTTAACAAATAAGACATTCGAGGTATGGCAAAGGAATATTTTAGTAAATAATAGGAAATATGTGAGTCTATAAATTTTAATTTGGTGCTAAGAGATTTTAAAAATTCTGTCTTTTTATTAATTGAGTATTCAATTTCATTTGACGAAAAAGCACTTCCTAATAAATTAAAATTTGAAATGGGAATTACTGACAGATTAGGAACAACACTTAAAAAATTTGATTGATGATTTGGAATGATCTTTAGATAAAACAGTTAATTTACACTTATCAAAATTTAAATTTAAACCCAAATCTTTACTTCCTTTGATTATTTTATGAAAATTATCTAAAACCGATTTTGGGTTTCCAGCAAGTGTACCGTCATCTAGATACCAAAGATTTATTTCTGTATTTAATGATAAAATAAGTGGGTGAATTGCTAAACTAAAAGAGCTGGTCCAAGAGGATCTCCTTGTTGGACACCTCTTTGAGAAAAAAATGTTGATCATCGTAAGAAAGTAAACTCGGATTATCATAACATTGGGCTATAAATGGTAAAAATTCTGGAAGATATTCGCTTACTCGTGATAAAATTGTTTTTCTATTAACCATATTAAAAGCGTTTTAATAATCTATTTTTAAAATAACTTTATCTGATTCGTGAGGATAAAGAAGAAAACGACGTATTGCATGTATTGCTGCTTCTGCTCCGCATTTTGTTCCAAAGCCAAGTTGATATGGGCGAAAAAGGTTTCCTAGCTTTTCATAAATACGAGAGCATATTACCTTAGAAGCTAAACGTCGAAAACATATTCCTACTGCTATTGGTCGAATACCTCCATCTTTTTTATTAAAAGCACATAGGTTTGCTCCATAAAAAAATTTACAAATATCTTTTGGAACTGAACCTTGAAATAAATAGAGTTATAAAAGACTTAATTGACGCAGTAATTTAAAAGAATGGTTACCATGCTCGTCACTTACCAAGTCCTTAAGATGTCTTGGTCTTAATGAATCTATACCACCAGAAGACCCAGGACGAAATGAAGAAATAGCACTTTTAATTTCATTTTCAGATAAATTAAAATTAAAAATCAATATTTTTAAAGGAATAATCGACATCATTATCTTATTCGGATACTGGATGTTTCTTTTTCAGTTTTTCAAAGGTCTCTTCATTTCTAGGTGCGATGGTATCATTTGAAGCGAGAATTCGGATTGCATTTCTGATATCTCCATCTGCAATTTTGGCTTTGATATTCTTTGAAAGGTACTTATTCTCATCAAACTTGTTGGAATCTTTCTTCTTTGATGGTTTTTTAGATGTTACTGATATTTTTATATATAATTCAAGAGATCATTTGTTTGTAAAAACTTATTTTTCAACCAGGATTTTAAATTGTTTTTTATCAATGTTGTTAAAGAAGATTTTCTATTATGTTTTGAGTTGACAGGTATTGCTAAAACAGCGTATGGGAAAAGAAATAATGAAATCCAAGAATGAAAGTCATTTTTTGATACACATTTTTCAAGAAGAAATGAAAGTTCATCAGAAATTGATGGTCTGGCTCCTTTTGGAATGAGTTTTACAATGGGAGTTGATGATTTTAATTTAGCGAAAGCTTTGATTAAAAATTCTCCATTTAAACTTGGATTTTGATTAATCAAATTTTCGGGGGTTTTATTTGCAATTTTCAAAAATTTTAGTTTTTTTTTATTCTCTTATAATTTGATTTAAATTACTTTAGTTTTTAAAAAATATCGCAAGAACCGTTTTCGACATATTCCAAAATGAATGCACGGCTTTCAGTCATAAAAGATATCGACATGGTTAATTATGTCCAATTTAGTTGTTATTATCTCGTTTTACAGACGATATATTTTTTTATTGAATAAAAGACACTTTAATTTAACCTATTTCAATTTCATTTAATTTTTAAGAAAAGCCGTTTTACGAGTGAACTACCTTAACAGAATGTTCATGAGTTAATATAGATTCTGAATACCCTTAGTTACCGGATAAAACTATCTGGGTTGTTAAAATGATAGTAATATAAAAAATATTTACTTATGGAATTTTTTTTACAAGTTTTATTCTAGATAGGTTTTTGAATCAAATAATAAACTAGTAAAAGTCTTGTAAAGTGTAAACTTTAAACGCGAATTTTTTACTCCTTTTCTAAACAATTTTGTTATTAAAGACTGTGGTACCATTTTCTTAAAAAACTGTAAAAAAGTAAGAATAAAAATTAATCAAAAATGTTTTCTTTGACACACCATTATATCCATTAATATTAACTTTTAAACAAAGGTAAACATTTTTAAATAGCAATATTTTGACCCAGTCTGCATTACCCTAACTTATTGGTGGGACCATTTTAGACATTGTAGATACATTTTATCTTAAAACTACATTTTTTTTTAATAATTAATATAAAAAATACATGTTTTGAATTTGCGTTCTTTACTATTTTTAAAGAAGTATAAAATTACAAATAATAAAAATTTTTACTTACACTACACCAAACAGTAATGGAAACACGTGTCGGTGCAATTCATATTTGTAAGTAAATTTAAGTTCTTATTTTATGTTTAACAATAAACTTCATGTATACCTTTTGATACATTGTCGGAGCGGTATATTTGCCCTCTACAACGCGCAAGCAGCAGAACTATTTTTATAGAATTCAATATAGGTATACGCATTTTCTATACTCTGAAAAAAAAACCGAATAAGCTCTTTTTAGCAAAATTAATTTGTTGGAAAATGTTGCTGATATGGCAAAACTTTTGTGTCTGTGGGCAGATACGGACTAAATACCAAAAAAAGATTGTTTTTTTTTTGTTTTTAAGATTTCGAAAAAAATGGTCATTTAAAAATTTGCATTATTTGTTGAGGTCTATAAAGCTACTAAGACAAAAAAAATCTTAAAATATATAAAATATTTTTATGTTTTGACAATACTAAAGTTTATTTAATATTACTTTAATATACAACCATGTGGTATAACTGTTTTTAAAATATACCGAGTCACAAAGAACAGTAAACACATCTTTAGATAATAGTTATTTTTCTACTACCTTCTTCGAAAATATCGGTTTTAATCCCTGAATAAGGGTAGAAAACAGCAAGTTTTCTGCCTTAGAAAGAAAAATTTTTACCTTCCTGTTCCAGCCGAGCATGCCAATTAATTTATGTCTTGTCAATGTCAATGTGTTAAGTGATTTCTACTCTTACATTATGCTTTGGCAAGTTTTTAATACAGGAGTTTATTCAACAATCAAAACCAAATTTTTTTAATGAAATACAAAATTCAAAGATAGTTTTTGAAAATTTAAATGAAAGTAGTAGAAAAAATTATATACATTTTTCTGCAGTAATGGGCATTTTCTCCCTTAGACTTTAATGCTCTTCGCTTCGAGTCGTGCATCAAAGTATCAGCGGGAGGAAAAGAGGCACTTTCCTCTCTTGTTATGTAGTAGTTATTTCTTGTCAAAGTAAAATGTAAAATTTTAAATCACTTAAGACATTAACATTGGCAAGACGTACATTAATTGGCATGATCGATCGTCCTGGAAAACGATAATGTTTTTAACCTAACTCAGATAATCAAAAACAGAATTAAATTAAATAGTATATTAAAGACTTTCAATTTCTTATATGGTACAATTTACAATAATTCTTTAATTTCTTGACCGCAATAAAATTTAAATTACATCCCTCAGTGGAAAACCGAACCATAAATGGGTTACCTGACAAATATCTATTGTGTAGGCACCGCACCTTTTGAAAGGGTACAGGTTCTGATTACCTACTAATATAAATAGTTTAGGTTAGCTATTTTGGATGCTCAATAACACACACGAAAACACCTCGACAAACTCCAAACGACTGATGAACTAAGACGAAACACCTACAATTTGCCTATAACCTACATAATATACCAAAAAGTAGGTACAATAATAAATAAAAAAAAAATTAAGTCCGGACCTACATGCGGGTACCCAAAGTATATTGAGTTTTACGACTAACAGTAGCAGGTAAAACGAGAAAGTAACGAATTATTGTGGAACGTACTGTACACTAATTAACATGTCTAAGCTTAGATTTGATGAGATGGTTTATATCCTCTTGGGATATGTCATTTTCTCTACCTCTGACTCATGTCTAGGTGCTGTCAGAGTTAGAGGGGCTGTAAGTTCAATTCCACCAAAAACACCAAAGATTAATAAGGGCTAAGTTCCTATCCAAAAATCGCCTACCAAAGTACTAAAATCTAAAATTAGACAACTCACCACAACTAACCACAATTCTGTTTCACTCTTTTTTGACTTGGCAAGTTTATTACTGGGTTGTCTGTATTAACGTCTTTTTTTATAAATACAGACAGTTTTTTTATTATTACAGACAGTCAGTAAAAAACTTGCCAAGTCAAAAAAAAGTGAAACAAAAGTGTGAACAAAACTTGGTCTAATTTTAGATCTTAGTATTTTAAGAACCGAGGTTTTTGAACAGGAACTTGGCTCCTATTTAACATAAGGGCTTTTGCCTAAACCCCTCTGTTTTTCTGAGTTTAATTATGGGAAAAATTGGGAAAAGAAGGGATATCTGTTGTTTTCCTCAGTATACCTTGCTCTGTAGGTAGAACCTAAGCATTAGCATTAGACTAAATAGGAAGTAAAAGAATTGCTCATTTTAATGTTTCTTAAATCGACCCTGGTTTGGAGTCTAATGTGGCAATTTTCGTTTTAAGTAAACAAAATGCTGCCTTATTTTACACTCTAAGACAATTATGATCTTATATATTCCCTAAAAATACGATATTAAGGCTCTGTTTCAGGGCTTTCCAAAGAAACATGTACAGTTTTCAGAATGTTTTCTTTACTTGTGTCCTAAAACCTACCTACATATCAAATTTTAAGTCTTTACTTCCTTAGAAAGTGCTCCATAATTTTGATAAGTAAATCAGTCAGTTAGTCATTTAAAAGTAAAATCGGCGAATTTCAAAACCAATTATCTCAGAAATTACTTGATACAACTTTTTTAATATTTTCACAGATATTAAGAATACTTATGTAAATTTACATATATACCAAATCTTATACATTTAGGTGGAACGAGACCGAAGTTATAATAGGGGGAAAAATAACACATACATCTCATGGAATATACAAAAATTCGTGCGGTATGCCAGAACTTGGCCTGGCTCACTACCATACGCCTAGATATTTTTCCTTCTAGGATGTCCCACCGATATTCGATCAGAGAGAGATCTGGCAATCTTGGGTGTTGTTGATCTGGCCATATGTAGTCTGACATTGCTTTATTGAAAAATGGTGTTTTTCATCGTCTTAAGATATGGAAGGACATGAGGTTCCACTACTTTTTGAATGTAAAGACTAAAGGTGTCTGAAAAAATCCGATTGCACCACCTACCATCATATCCGATATGATAAACATGTTTACATCTAGCCCTTTAAAATTGTCGTCAGACAAAAAAGTGATGTGACGACACAAGGGTTGCAGAGTTCAAATATTAGCTGATCTTTGCTTTGTTAATTTATTTTGTTCAGAGCAAAAGATAAATAGGTTTAATGTCAATTAAATATGCAACATATTAAATGTAAAGGGTAATTACATCGTCATAATCCATTGCAATTATCACAAAAAATTATACATTTCACAAAAAATATGTTGAAGCTCTAAAAACTATTGTTTGCGAAAAACACCTCGTAAGTAATCATAATTACCGACTTTTTTAACCAATGCAGTACATTTTTTATTGTTGTAACCATGGTTCCTGACTTTTTAAGCAATACTATTTATCCTTATGTGTTTTTGTCAAACGAAAATGAACGTTATAGTATCCTATTTTTTAAAGATATAAAAATGGCACTTATCTACTTATTGGAAATCAAAAGTGTTTTAATATTTGGATTAGCTCCGCATGGTATTTTATTTACTCCGCTTTCATTAGAGATGTAATATTGGAACTAAGCCCCGGTCACAGTGTAAATTATCCTACAATAAGTGCACTCACGAAGTTTAAGAGAAGTAGTCCAATCATTATAGATTTTTTTTGTAATTAATTTTACCGTATCTGACTAGCAGACTTCCGCGAAAATGTAGATAGTAAAATCAAAAATCGACATTTTTAGGTAATTTTTTTAAACAATTATTATTAAAAGAGACCTTTTTCATTTTTTAATAACAAAAGTACTGGTATATTACTTTATCATGGAACAATCGTTTGTAGAAATTTAATACCTAAAAATGGTTTTGAAATCCCGTCCGACCATTTTTTACGAGAAAAGCCGTAAAACCGGCTATTTTTCAAACTCGTATCTCCGTTAATTTTCAATATTAAGAGCTGATTTTTTTGAGAAATGATAGTCAATATTTGAGCTGCCGAAAGATGAAAATTGTCGCAACATTTTTTATTCAATCGCACTATAAACAAGTTGGGCCCCTACCTTGCAAGTGAATATTGGGCAAATGGTCCGGTCCGATTTGAATTTTTAAAACGGCTTTTTATAAGTTTGGAAAACATTGTTTAAAATGCTTGTGAATCTAGCGCATCAAGCGAAAATTCGCGATACCCAGCCAGTCTTTCTCTTCTCCTTCGCTGCTGGATGTCCTCTTTACGGTCGACTCAGTATGTTCGGTCGCGAATTTTCGCTCGACGCGCTAGGTTTACAAGCATTTTTAACCATGTTTTCCAAACTTATATGAAAATGTGAGATATGCAATTTGTAGCTTATAATCTCAACTTTAAAAAGCCCTTTTAAAAAATCAAATGGACCATTTGCCCAATATTTACAGCACTTGCAAAATAGGGGCCTAATTTGTTTAGAGTGCGATTAAATAAAAACTATTAATGCGACAATTTTCATCTTTTGGCAGTTTAAAGTATATGTTATTGACTATTATCAGCCCTTAATATTGAAAATTAACGAAGATACGAATTTTTGAAAAAAGGTCTGCTTTAATCGGTTTTCCGGCTTTTCTCGGTGAAAAAAGGTCGGATCGGGATTTTTCAAAAACCATTTTGTAGGTATTTAAATTCTCTACAAAAGGTCTTTTATGAGTAAAGCGATATAGCCAGTTCTTTTGTTATATTTAAAAAAATGAAAAAAGGGCCCCTTTTTTAATAATAATTGTTTAAAAAAATACCTAAAAAAAATTGGTTGGATTTTTGATTTTAGTAATCTACATTTTTATTCCGGAAGTCATGGTGCAGTCAGATATCTATTAACATTAATTACAAAAATGACCTTTTTTGCTATGATTGAATGATTGCACTAGAGTCTTTTTAATTTCAAAATTTAAAGCCGTGATCTATGCCTGAAAATTAACAAATTTTTAAATTGGTCGGCTTATAGAAATAAATGTTAAGATGGTTAAACTCTTATATTAAAATTGTCTTCACATTTACTGCTGAAATATTAAAATGGGACGACCCACGCGTCTTGTCAAGCACTTTACAATATTGCTGAGTAATAAACTAGAGCAAAAATAAAATGAAAAACGTGCGAGAAATAAAAAGGACTCTTGATGTTACGCGGTTTTTAGTCTTTTAAGTGCATGTACGGAAAGATGAAGAAAGTTATACCATTATTCGTCTAAATGTATACAGATACCGGCATATCGTATGTTACTTAAGTTTTCGGAAAAATTTTAATGAACGATCTATAGAAAACGGTAGAATGTATTCAATTATTATTTTAATAACGTTTTCCTTAATAGCTACTTAACAATAAACACAATTTAAATTATACTTGAAGGTCCATGGTCTTCAATGGTACGTTATTTTCGATTAACCTGCCGCATCATGTTCTGGATGGTGTTATTGTCTACTTCGCATTTTTTTGGAATACCCGGCGTCGTACTGTTGTTTATTTGACTTCCCAACCATTATCGTTAACCTTTCTACTTATTATTGCCCAAAAATCGTTAATCGGACGAGAATGGGGACATTTGAAGGGGTTGTCATTTTTGGGCACAAATTGGATGTTGTGGGTCTCTAACCATTTTTTTGTTGTTTCAGAGTAGTGACAAGATGCAAGACCCAAAATATAATGTCATCGTTAGGGTGATCTGTGTTAATAAAATCAACTAATTTTGGAAGGCATCGCTCAGTATAAATATTGGAATCCAATGCCTTATCCCTCACCCGTCCAACATAAAAACATGAAATGCCTATCGTTAATATGGTACACCAGACTAAAACCTTGTCCTCAAATTTCTTTTTTGATTTATATTTGACGTTATTTGAACAATTTTGAATGTCATCCGTTTAAAATCCGGCATTACCTTTAATTTCTGAATGAGACAACGTGAAGAATTTTTCGTCATCCATGATCACAACTTTTTTGGCTGTGAAGTAGTGTCTTCATAATGCCCGGCAATATATTGGGATTCTGTGCAACTGTTCTTCAGTGTATTTTGGACATTTATTTCGTTTTTGACATTTTAGTTCCTTTGTGCTAAGTTCTCGACTAAATTAGATTAGATTGGATTATTTGAGCGGAGATGGCAAAAATGACCTCCACCACTGCAACTTTACCAGATTTATTGTGGTTTCTCCTATGGTTCTTTAGAGTACCTTGTCCATGCCCGTCTTCTTAATTAGACTCCAGAGTCTTGACACTCCATATATCTTGCCGGCTTTGGCTTTTCCTCACCAAGCTTAGTAAACCTAAGCCTACATAGTGCTTCGCAGTGGCACCACACATGTACGGCTGTTTCTTCAGCCTCCTGGCAGAACCTACACAGGCTATCCTCCACCAGGCCTATTCTTTCCAGGTGCTTGTTGAGTTTGAAATGTCCTGTTAGTTTACCTACCGTTATCCTTACGACTGTGGCGTAGTAGGTCCGAGGTAAACTTGGCCGAGCAGGTCTTAATGAACTGCTTTGCCTGTCGTTGTCTTGGTGTTTGTACCCACAAGCTTTGAAACTCTCTGTCTACCCAGCTCATAATAGATGCTTTAAAGAGGCCTGCCGAGATGCCACAGAATGGCTTAGGGCCTATTATTTCCATGGCTTTTTTTGCTAGGTCGTCGGCCTCTTCGTTACCTAGGTGGCCCTCGTGGCCTGGTATCCAGGCTACCGTAAGTTGGTTTGCCAAGCCGGCTTTTTCCAGGACCTGTATACAGTCCCCCACTAGTTTGGAATTAACGTTTGAAGAACTGATGGCCTTCAGGGCCGCTTGGCTGTCTGAGTAAATGACGATGTGTTTTCCTTTACTCCCTTTTTCTTTAATCAGCACGGCACAATACATTATTGCTGCCTGGAAAACCGTGGCGTGCTGACCAAGACTTTGGGTTATCGACTAACTGTCATGTGACTTTCATGAAATCTACGTCATAACTTCCGAGTCGGTTTTCCAAATCCATACCTTGTTTGCATTCAGCTATGGTTTTATAAATGGTCGAAACTGCGACATTTTTCCCTCTAAATATATTTACAATTTCACGTTTTGGCAACCGTCCAACTAAATTGTATACAGATTTTCGAATATCCAGTTTGTACGCCAAAACTTTTTTATAATTTGACAAATATGATATGACATATTAAAATATGTTTTCAGTGGCGACTAGATTTAAAGTTATTTAGGATTGATTATCAGACCATATACTTTTTCCGATAACGTTTTTTACATACGTTATTTCGCAATCTGTATGAAAAAAATAATGATATTTAAATTATTCGTAATAGAGTAAGTTACATTGTTATTAAGGGTGGTCAAAAGTTTGCAGCAAATTGGTTTTTTTGACCACCCTGTATATTATTTTAAAATATAATTTTGTTTAAGTTTTGGCATTGCAAAAATTTAAATTAGTATCCTTATTAATTAAAAAGGAGGGTGGATGAAAATGTTATGTGACATTATCAAATTTAGGATATTTATACGAAAAGTAGGTGATATCTGCCTATTTTAACTTATACCTTTCAGGGATTATTCATAGTTACCAGTTTTTCGGTATGTAACAATATAATCCCTAAAAGAAAAGTAAGAATATTTTTAGTATAGAGATCAAAATTTGATAATGTCGCATAACACCTTGATCCAGTCATCTTTTCAATTATAAAATTAGGTATAAAAATAGTTTTAATTTAAGGTAGCATTTTAGGCGTTTAAACTGAAACAAATTATCAAGCGAAATAATACTTTACAGTTAAAATCTCTTAAATTCCCAACAACGAGATAAATTAAACTTTCTTAATTTACACTCCACTAATCCACAACCTTGTTTAATTACCACCCGTTAGACATTTTATTGTAACTACGTGCCATTTTAACAACCACAAAGCAAAGTAGAACATAGTAGTACAACCGAAAATAACGAAAAAGGAAATAAAACTAAAGGAAACGAGGCGTTGTTCGATTTTCTCCTAATTAAATGTTAGGTTAAAAGGCAAGGAAATGAACATTCTAAGAGGAAGAAAAAACTTTAAGTGTTGGATATTGCCAGTTTTGTTTATCTGAATAGTGCACTAAATTTGCGATGTAGGCGCACTGTTGCTAACTGTTTTTGGTGCTGAAAATCCCTGGATGGCAATATCAAAATTACCGAAAATTCCAATTTTTTAAATATTGAAATTTTAATCTGTTCTCTATGGTCCTCGTGTAAATTATCATTCTTCAATATTTTAAATGTAATTAAACAAAGAAATATGGTTTAGTTAAGTTTTAAGAGGTTAATATTTACATTAGTATTACAAATATCTACTGGCAGTATCACCTACAAGTAAGGAAGCTAAAAGAGCGTTTTCTTCGGCAGTTAAATTTGCGACCAAACCTAGACTTATAAACTGTGAAAGGCTTTCGGCCATTGCTAATGTTTCATAGTTTTTAGTTTAGGCACGGGTCCATTTCTGGTCAACAGACGTAGGCCCGGCTAAAACCATTGATAAATTAAATACTTATCTATATATATATATATATATATATATATATATATATATATATATATATATATATATATATATATATATATATATATATATGTATAATATATTATATATATATATATATATATTATATATATATATATATATATATATATATATATTATATATATATATATATCATATATATTTTTTGTATATATTTATATATATATATATTATATATTAATATATATATATATATATATATATATATATATATATATATATATATATATATATATATATATATATATATATATATAAAATATATATGTCCACGGATAGACATCCCAATAGGACAAATGGACCAAAAATTTGGTTTTTCGACAAAAAGTCATTCTTGATAAAAAGTTCTGCATCTCGAAAAATGTAAGGAATTTTTGATTTTTTTATACAGGATACCCAAAAAATAAAAAACATCAAATACCATCAAGAATAAACTACCTTTATTTATCGTTTAAAAGTAAAATGGCAAATAAAAAAAGGTTTTAAATCCTATTCAGTGCTTACATCAAGAACCCAAGATACATTTGTCCCCAATACTGTAATAGCACTTCATTTAACTTATCCCAAAAAAAAGGTTTGTAGCGTTTCCATATATGAATTCCTGTTGCACGTGTTCTCAAAGAAAAACGGTCATATTATTCCAAAATACAAAATTCACACCATACATTACCTTTTTTAAAATATTGGCGATGGGCAGAAAATCTAAATTTGGGATTTTTTGTGCTCCAGTATCGTACATGCTGGGAAGCTACTGTACCGTTTGTTTAAAAAGTCGATTCATCAGATAATAAAAATTATTCGGCAATTTGAAAAATGCGTCGAACACGATGGAGGCCTATTTGAATAAATAATAGTTCTTTTTGTTGTTCAATGTTTTTGTTTAGTACGTTTCTTATGTAAGCACTGAATAGAATTTAAAACCTTTTTTTATTTGCCATTGTACTTTAAAACGATAGATAAAGTTAGTTTATTCTTGATGGTATTTTATGTTTTTTATTTTTTTGGGTACCCTGTATGAAAAAATCAAAAATTCTCCTCGTAGACTACATTTTTTCGAGATGCAGAACTTTTTGTCGAAAAACGAAATTTTTGGTCCATTTGTCCTATTGGGATCTTTATCCGTGGACATACTGTCATAAGGGCATAAGAATGAAGTCATGAGGGAAAATTTTATTGTAACCGGTCTCTTGACGCCTTACAAATTTTAAATTAATAGACTTCTTGAAAATACACACATACATACAGGCCCAGCTAATAAAAGTGTACTAAAAACAACTAGTTTTATAATTTTACTTAATAACGTAGCATCGGGCATAAAAATAAATCTATGGATAAGTAGCAGATTTTTAGTTTAATTACCAGCAAATTAAAAATGTGTGAAATATGGAGTATGCTGTCCACTCAGATTTATGTATTTTTACTCCATTAATTACACAAGAATTTAATTTAATCCACATTTCCGGGACGACATATTTCAGGATTCCAGCATTTCAGCAAGGCACTTCAATATTGAGATTATAAATCGTATGCAGGTAGTTCTAAATCAACAAAAAAAATGTTTTTTGTTGTATCTATATTGACCTTAGTAACGTAATAGGTAATGTTGCATAAAAATGTTTAAAATATTCCGCAAACAAATGTGTTTGAAATAATTTACGACAATTAGAAAAAACAAATTAAGAATAATGGTTCGAATATAAAATGACATATTAAAAAACAGAAATTGTCACTTGGACTGGAAAAAAATGATTACAGGCTATTTAATAATAGTGTAGTTAATTTGTTAACTAAATTTATAATGATTTCACCTAACAAAATCTAGTGGCCGGTTATGATCTGTATCTGATTTCGTCAGACAAGCTAGTCAAAGGTGATAATTGATATTCTTCCAGAACAAAACATAGTTAGAGAAATATCGCGAAAATGTATTGGTTTAGAAACATGAGGATCGAGGATGTCCTTGAACGTTAGCGAACGCCCACTTTGGGTAGAGATGGATCCATGCGCCACTCTAAGTTTGTTTTTTATTCATAGATGGCCTTTTACTTTGGTCAGATTATATTGGTCATATGTTACCGATTAGGATAAATTATATTTTTGGTGGAAATTAAATTAACTTTTTTGCTTGAAGATTTTGACTTGCTTTGGTACCTTTTTTAGTTGACAGATAAAAAATAAGTTTAACTTCGTTTTTCGAAGAAACAAAACTAATTAAATACGGTCTTTACAATGGTATTTCAATTTAAAACATAAAAATTACAAATAAAACGTTTATTTTAAGTAACTTAAACATAAATAATATTAAAATTAACAAGAATAAATAAAGAACTCAAATATTACTATTTTCAGATCTGGTTGAGAAGTACACAACAATGTCAGAACAAAATTTAATTTTTAATCTGTGTTTCGTGGTTAATAAAACCAGTAAATATGTATGCTAATATCAACGATACTTTATTTTAAAATATTGAGGGTGTTGTTTTTTATTTTTTTTTATTTCTTTAAGAGGAATACAAATATGTAGTTAATTTACTTATACTGAATGCAAACAAAAACAATTACAGATGTAAACATGTGCATTAAGTGGTAAATTTAAAGTAACATTTTTTAACTTGTTTTCTAACAACACATGTATGTTTTGGCTAGACTAGACATTTAAAAACATGATAGCCTTAGTACTTTAGAACAAGTAAAATTGGTACTACTGTAAGTTAGGTTAAATGTACGTTATTTTAATTTATCTGAATAAAAAAAACGTTAAAAAAATATGTTTAGTAAGTAAAAAAATATTATGTTGAATTACAATATTGTCGATTCCCAATTAAAATAAAATTAGTAGTTTAGAATTAAAATGTAATTATTATTAAATTAATAAATACAATACCTGTAAGTTTTTATTGGCAACAAATCTGAAGCAGTCCGGCTTCTTGATTATCTTCTCTACAAAAATACCCACTACATAATATCCTTAACACACAAAATATTTCGTAAACCATAAAAAACGTACCTTTAACTAACCTAGAACCGCGAACATGCAACACCAAATATTAAAAAAAAAACAACCAAACTCTTCTATAACACCATGAAACAGCACTTCGAAATTAAAACAAAGTTAAATAAAAATGGCTTTCGCAGGGGTGGATTTACGCACAGGCTGAGTAGGCTGAAGCCTAGGGCGGCAAATTTACGATTAATAAAAAAATAATCGTAGATTTTTAATTTAACAATAGATAAAAGTAATTCGGCCAAAGTCACTCAGCATAGGCTTCTATTGACGAAAAACACTTAACGAATTCGGCCTACCTACGCAGCGTAGGCTTCCCTTACATCAACCATGGGTTCTAAAGACCAGGATTACCATCTTTGTGTTACAAAAATGGCCCTCAAATTGCAATAAATTCAGATGGCGCTTCAAGACCCGTTTATAACCAACAACCTCGCTGTTTTAATTATATAGTATTAATTTTAATTATATAATATATGATTTTGCAGAAAAAAAGGTTTGAAGAAAACTGTTAGCAGGGCGTAGCTACCGCCGTATCAGCCGTATCAATGATACGGGGCCCCCGAGCTACAGGGCCTCGATATGTAGCAAGTGGTAGTAAGCAAGCAAGTAGTAGCTAGTAACCAAAAATTCTTAAAATGTTTCTTCCACTACTTATTTAGAAATACCGTTTTTAACCCCTGACTAAAGGTAGAATACAATACTTTAGCTCCCTAGGCAGGTAAAATTGTTACCTCCCTGTTTCAGCCGAACATGCCAATTAATTTATGTTTTGTCAATAATTTTAAATCTTAAGTTATACTTTCACAAGTTTTTAATACAGGAGTTTATCCAAACAATCAAAACCACAATTTAATAATAGAACACAAAATTCAAAGATAATTTTTAAAAATTTTAATGAAAAGTAGTAGAAAAAATTATTTACATACCTTTAGAGTAAAGTGCATTTTCTCCCTTGAATTTTAATTTCCTAACCACTTTGTATGGTGCATCAAATTAGCCGCGGAAGAAAAAGAGCCGCTATCCTTCCTTGTTATCTAAATAACTATTTCACAATCGCACTCAAGCTTTCTGAAGTGTCATTTTTTTCGATAATTTAAAAAAATATATACTTGATTTGGCAATAGTATAAAACGCTGCTTAATGTTAAGTAACGAAAAATCGGAAAAATACACCACGCTATTGGTCTTTAGAGTACTACAAGAGGCACTCAATAAAATAAATCTTAAACAAAACACAGTTTTATTAGCCAATGGCATTAAACGAGCGTTCGACACTGTATGGCACAACGGTCTGATCTACAAACTTGTCAGAATACATAACTTACCAATGTACGTGGTAACACTGTTCCCCTCTTCCCTTCAAAACAGAAGTTTTAGGGTAAGAGTTGAAAATGACTACTCACAGACATACACGACTCACGCGGGTGTGCAGCAAGGAACAGTGCTATCACCCATACAACTTATATACCTCTGACTTTCCCAAATTCCCGAATACTAAAATTGCATTATTCGCAGATGATGCTCTTTTAAACGCTCACTCATTTGCGGCAAACGCCGCAAGACAACAACTACAGACTCATCTTCACTATCTACGACCTTGTTACGAAAAGTGGAAGATTAGTATAAATAAGGAAAAGAGCGAATGTTTGATTATAACTAAAAAGTTTACTAATAACAAAATAAACATTCCTATTAAAATAAACGAGACATACATACAACCTCATAAGACACTTAAATACCTCGGCGTCACTATTGACGACCGACTATCATTCCAACAACATATCACCGAGTTACTGCATAGAGCTTATGCAGCGATGCATAATCTCTATGCATTACTTTCCCCAAAATCCTGCTTGTCACCCCGTAACAAATTGACTATATACAAACAAATTATTCGACAAACAATAACGTATGCTGCACCAGTCTGGTACAGCATATCAAATAGCTAAATGTCAAGACTACATAGATATCAAAACAAAGTTTTACGTTGCGTAACGTCCTCCAGGCGTTACGCAAGGATAGATGAACTTTACGACTTAACTGACACGCCAAAAATGAATATATATATGATATATATATATATATATATATATATATATATATATATATATATATATATATATATATATATATATTATTATTCCTTGGCAGACAAATTGTATAAAACAATGCCGCGAAAATATATCCTTACACGAGACCTGACGCGGCTCAGACATCACGATGACATAACACACAAACCACTATACAAAAGACTACCATTTTATTACGGAGATGATGAGTAATCCTTCTTATTTTCACACTCCAACCTTTAAACCCATCCGATACTGAAATCACAGACAAATGCCAAGACACACTTACAAAACAAACACGTACATAACAAGAACGAGTGAAGAATGAATGAAGGAGTGAATAGAATGAATGAGCGAGTGAATCTTAAATAATATGTGAGAATAAATGCAAAGTACCAGACATAACAAACAGACCGAGCGATGTTTAAAAGTTACTTGTACCTGACGTTGCTGCTACTTGTACCTGATGTAAATTAAGCTGGTTTTTTGGAAACTTTTTCCAGCTAATTATATAAAATATAATATGCAAATAGTAACTCAAATAACACCCATCAAACCAAACTTTTAAGTAGAACAAGTGTCTAGCAGTGTTTGAAAGATTGCTAATCGGAAAACGCTAACTTACCAGGAACCAATACTTCCCACCTACCTCCGGGTTACCATCAGGCCCAACCCTCCCTGGTTGCTTTCAACTCGTAAAGCCTGAGAAGGTAATCGCGAGTGCACTTTTTAATATATCGCTTGTACATATTTATGATGTAAATATAGTATATAGTAGATGTTAGTAGGTTAAGAAGTATTGTAAATATTATATTAATGAATAAAGCTATTTGAAAGGAAGGAAAAATACAAAATTATCCGTAAGAAAGTATGCCCTACTAGATGGTCTTCAAGACACAGTCGGGTAAAAGGAGCCTCCGTCAAATTTTGATATAGGGTCCGTCTAGGGCAAGCTACGCCACTCAACGGTAATATAGGGTTTTGCCTATAATTAAATGATACCTTATAAAAAAATATTTCTTTTAACATTTTAATTTATAATTTGTTATTATATTATTAAATTTGTTTGTTGTAAAGAATTGTTATTTAATTTCTGTATGTTTTACTTTTGTTAAATTTTTTGATCAAATTTTTATAAGAATTTCTAGTGTAGTTTACGTTTTTTAATGCCAAATTTTTTGTTCTAATATCCAAAAAATATTGACATATTAGGGCGGCACAAATATATTGGGCGGCAAAAAGTAAAATTCGGCCTGGGGCTTCCGATATGAAGCTTCATTACTTCGAATCTCGAGAGACGCCCAAGTCATTTTAAGGATTCGAAGTGGGCAAAATGGAGAGTGGAAAACATTTACTCAAAGATGTTAGGTGAGAGAAAGATAACTAACTTTTTCTTGCCCCTAGCCTGGTCCCCCATAAGTGGGCTCTACATACTGAGCCAAAAACTCGTGCTACCGTATCTCCAATATTACTGACTCCCCCTGGATAATCTCATAAAATCCAAGAACTTTTTTAGCTTAAGTAGAAACTGATTTGTAGTAAACTGTATTTTCTAACTTTTTTGTGTTTCTGATTTTAGAGGCCCAACGTGGACCGGAAGTTGATCGATAGATGACAGTCAGCTGTGCCGGAGTCGGCATCAGCCGGGAGGCAGCGGAGTCACATGGCGACATTACAACATGGTAAGCTTAATTAAAACGACCAATTTATTGTTATATTGTGGTAATTGTTGTACGTCGGTTTATCAACAGAAAATAAATGAGATTAAATAATTAAATCGATATCTAAAATATGTAGAACAAACACTTGAAAATATAAGAGCCTAAAAATGAACGAAATATATATTCTACTTCATTAGAAGAACGTTAGAAGACTAACGGCCGAGTGATGATCGCGTTGTTAAATTTAGCAATGGACTTAGCAATTGTTAAAACTAAACAACGGTTTAGGATGTTTAACAAAATGTCAGATTTTGACAGGTTGCTTACTAAAATCATTGAATAACACTGACAATGACGTTTTGTTAAACATTCTAAGCCGTTGTTAACTTTTAACAATTGCTAAGTCCATTGCTAAATTTAACAAAGCGATCATCACTCGGCCGTTAAATTAACAGACTTCACGTACAGATTTATGTAATAAGAACTGAACAAGACCATATTGTTTTCTTTCCTTGGTGTTTGAAAATTATTAAGCCTTTCTCTCTTTACGCTCCACCCATACATTGTTAAATTTGGAACAGAGCGACGAGAACGGGAATAATTTTAAAGTGAGAGAGAACAACACATGCTGATGACGCTGGTGGCCTTTTCAACTTTAAATCGGACTTTATCTCTGATGCATTTAATTGCGTCGCGTCGCGCCTCTTCGCGCTATTGGGCAAGCACCTTAAAAGATCAATATGGAGCAAGAAATGAGAGTAAAAATGTGAAACCTTACGCCTCGCGTTAAAAAAATGTCAAAGGGCCTCAGAATGTGCTTGTTTTATTATCTGGGCCTGTTTACTAGTGTGAGTTAATACACAGTAGCGGGCAGATTTTTAAAGCACAAAATTATTTCCAGTAAGACGCTGTAACAAAATATTAAACCTGTAAGGTTTAATATTTTGTTACAGCGCGGTTAACTGAAAAAGATTGAGAACTTCTGTAATAAGCCTAATTTTAATCTAGCAAGTGATATTTGAATATTAATAGAAGAAGTAAGTAACTTAACTTAATTGGGCAGATTTGAAGTACACTTGTTAAATTTTGTCCACGAGGCAGACATTAAATAAATGATGCTGTAACTGTAAATAGTCGTTCCTCTAATAATATTTCCCCAGAATTCTAGCAAGTTACCTTAATCCCAAGACTATATTTCCTTGTGTAAGCAAACAAAGTTGCAGAAGCTTAATCTCTTGTAATAAACCAAACTTGCACACAGCTGGATCTACCGCACACAATAAATTAAAATTACTTTTATCCGTATTTAATTATAATGGTTTTATTCAGAAAATAAACTTTAAAATTTACTCTGCGTCGTTAAATAAAATGTATTTTACATTTAAAAAACATTTAATATATTTGCTAATAAAATGATATTTCACAACTGGATATTTTAATAATCAAATATAGGGTAATACAGTTGGGCGCGTGGCGCTGGGCGGGGGTTAGGGGTTGAACCCCCCATGAGGCAAAAAAAAAAATTAACGCTACATAAATGTTCTAAAACTTGATCGATATGAATCAGTTGATTCTTTTTTATACTTACAAAATAGTATTCGGAGTGCACTAGCTAAAATATTTACCTTCGCATGGAAAGATAGGGATACCGCTGTTCAAGCCAATAATTTACTTGCCGCTATCAGTCAATTTAAATTCCTTAAAGCTCCAGAAATATTTAAACACGTTTTTTCGTTTTCCGTTGGCTTTTGCAAATATCTACAAAAAATTATCAATTGATCTAAGCAAAGCAGTAAATCATGCTGAAATTCTGAAAGATCAATTGGAAACTGAACGCCACAATGTAGATTTTCTGCAATTTTCAGAAGTGCTAGCGGGAACGCCGCAGAACACTTTGTATCAAAGAAGGATTGCTGCACAATAAGTTAACTGTACTTTGTTTTTCAATATATAACCTACTTTAAGATTTAAGATTATACTATCATTGTTAATCAACTTGTTCAAAAATCTTTGTATAAAATTTTTGAAATATACATTCATCCATTCAAACCCCCCCCATTAGATCGCTGGCGCTACGCTACTGAATATAGTACTTGTCTTAAATAAAAAAAATAATAAAATCCCAATAAAAATGTCTTGATGTTTTTGCTTGTATTTAAAGAAATTGATGCTTAAATGAAGTAAGGTATGGTTTGTTAACACGAACCTAAAGATTTGGAAAGGGAAAAAGATCTTTCGATGGAGCAGGTTTTGAAATAGACACCCTAGCGATAAAGGAACAAACAAAGTAGGAAGTTCGGAACCTCTCCAGATGGAACGGTACAAAGTTTTTGAAAAGAAAAGACCCGATTACTTCAAGGTATGATACATATGGATCTGAACTCAATTATTACTAATTCGAAGACAGTTCTAAAAAATGTTTTTAAAAGGGTTATGGCGCTTTAGCACATTCCCTAAGAAACATGTTTTTCTAAATATGAAAGTTTGCGTAAACTCTGGTGAATTTTAATATAAATTGTGGCTGTCTCACGGATTTGTTTTAAATTGTTATATTGTTATATTGAGTAATAAAACATTTACTTACCACTAATATTAAAAGTCACGCTCATTGATTAAGAAATAAAATTCACACACACTTGTTAAACTACTTTTTAGGAATGATGTAAAATTGCAAAATCTAGAAAGTGGGGAGTCATAGCTTATGTCTCGATAAACCCTATTCTCCGTATACAAGTTTGATCGCCTCCCTCTCACTTCCTCTGTTCTGGGTAGCTCTATATCTGTTGTTTATGCGTATATTTAAACTGCCATTTTTTTTGCTTTTGGTCAGCTAGATTAGGATTCTGAAACACTGTGCACTGTATTGCTCTATTAACAGCTGCTGGTGATCCTACGAGTGAAAAAGTACCCATAAAACAGTAAAAGCTCCTCGGTGGTCAAGAGATGGAGGTAGTTTTAGGGTCATTAATAGGGCAAATAGTAAATATCCCAATAGGATTTAAAGGGGTTAAATTAAATAATTATTATACCCGCACTCATACTTTACGCACCCACGTTTCTTTTCTTTTTAGGCAGTAATTGTATAGAACGCTTTGTGTTACAATGAATTAGGTTTTATTAAGTGGCGTTGTACTTGTGAGTATTTAGAAGCTTAATTTTAAAAGTTTTATAAGATATTATGAGCTGCATTGCATTCAATTACACTTAACAACAGTACGTTGTAGATTTTGAACTGACCAATAAGGGTCAAAAGAAGCGTTACATGCGCTGCACAATATTAGATTTAGGAAATTCGCTGCTGGACATGTATACTGCCTTATTACTACAGTGCCGTTAGCTAGTCAGCAGGCGAACTCCATAATACCATAGAGAAGAAAATATCTGTCTATTGATAAAAAATCTCTTTAAACCCTACTCCGTAAGTTTTTTCGGCTATAATCGGATTTCCGAATGGCTAGTTCGGAGTATAGAAATAGAAAGGCCAGCAAGGGCCTTGCTACGATTTCAACTCATGTTTTAATTATTATTTGAATTGCATGTAATTACCTAGAGTGTTTTGTGTTAACTTCATCTTTAAATAAATTAATTAAATTATTAAAGTTTGGTGTTTGTGGTCTGTGGTTTAAAGATTATAAAATGGACCCAATTTTTATGAATTTTGTAGAAGAAAACAACTTTGGGGAAACAAAAAAAATTTTGGCCCTAAACCCCATCAGTGATTTAAATGTTTTTAATTGAAAATTTGTATACATATTTTTAAATATATTTGGACATTGCACTTTAAAATGGAGCATTTATATTTTTTTGCGTTTTTTATTCATCTTTAAAATTTCCTCCCATTTTCTAAAAATATTTTGAGATTTTTTAACCAAGTTTCTATTTTAGAAAATAATCTAAACCATCTTTTTGGCTTTTCCTTTAATATGTACTAATAATTTGCCTCTATATTTTCCTACCAAATCTGACATTTCTTAATAAAATTTTCAAAAACTACTTGAAACTCTATAACTACATTGCTCCAAAAAAGTATCGCTTCACTTCTATTTTTTTACATAAGATTAAGTGTAAATCTTAATATCTTTTCTAAAAAAGGAGCTATCAAGATGAAGAAAACGTTAAAAAAAACAAGGCTTTAAAGTTTTGATAATAAAAAAAAATCTGCTACTCTACGGCCGAGTGATGATTGCGTTGTTAAATTTAGTAATGGACTTAGCAATTGTTAAAAGTTAGAATATTTAACAAAACGTCATTGTCAGTGTTATTCAATGATTTTAGTAAGCAACCTGTCAAAATCTGACATTTTGTTAAACATTCTAAACCGTTGTTAACTTTTAACAATTGCTCAGTCCATTGCTAAATTTAACAACGCGATCATCACTCGGCCGTTGGTGAATCTTTTCATAGATTGTGCATTTTTCCACACAGCAGCCTATGTTTTCATGCTGAATAATATACTATATTTCTGTTACCGAACTTTAACGAGCCACTTAGAAAAAGTGATATGGAGTACCAATTAGTAAGAGAAAGAAAGAATCTTTCTAACTTATTTCTTGTCTATTGAATTACGGAGTTCGCCTGCCGCAGGGAATAAAATAAAAGTAAAATATTACTAATGTCGAAATCATTCGATAATAATTGAATGCTCTTAACTAAAGACTAAGGAATATTATATAGTTTTTATTTTTAGTTGTACCTACATAATGTAAAAAGTATTTTAAATTTTAGGTAAATCACTGTTTTATTTAATTTACTTAAAATAACGTTACTGCAATAAATTAACCAGAACTTACCAGAGCATCCATATATCTTTTGGGATATTTGGTTGATTTATTGAAAAATCTTTAAAAAATGGAACAAAATGTCGATACAATAAGAGTTCTTACTTATAAAATATATCTTTTTAAGCTTCTCTATACTCGAGAATAAATATATTTTAAAGCCAAGTTAAATATATCGCAGTAAAGTCAACTTGCAGAAACTTTATGTAATAAAATACAGCTAACTTGCATAAAACCAAATCCTCCACAGTGGTTTAATGAAACTCCCATGCATATCGTTGACAAGTTACATTTTATTAAGTTTCAAACTTTATGGATTTCGTTAACTTTCGGTCGTATTATGGACCACTACCTTAATTTGTTTATACAGGGCATTTTTTATTTTCTTTGGGAAAAAGATGATATAAACATTGATCCCAAGCGGCTTTGTTTTTATTGTACAAGGCACAGTGGGACTAAGCGACATTGTTCCACCCAAATTACTCTACAGCTTATACAGGGTGGCCCAGCGAAAAAGTCGAACATCTATTTATGAATCTCCTGGTATATTTTGGGAAAAACGCTCAGACACATCAATTTTGATTTTTAGGGGACGTCTTTTCATCTATAGCCGTGTAATACAGGGTGGTCCAAAAATAAGATATTGCGTTATACTTTACATTTTTAAATCCCTTTTTTTGAAAAAAAAATACTATTTTCAAATAAAACCCTTAAATTTTAAAAATAAATTTTTTGGCACCCGGTTGCCCGACGACATTTTTTTTAACCGGCTGCAAAATTAAATTAGTTCCCAAAAAAATTTTTAGGAAGGGTGTAAGATTACTTATAATATTTATTTATTTTTTAAATTAATATATATAAACCTGTTCAGCACTGAAAAGGGGTAAATATCAATAGTAAATAAAAATTCAAAGTTAGACAGTAAGTATAAAAAGTGTGTTTTTAATAAAAAAAAGTTCTCGGAGTTTTGTAGAATCGAACTAGGACCTTATTATTGGGGAATAAGGTTATCCGGTGTAGTCAATGCAAATGACAGTTAAATAACATTACAAATGTCAGTTTAAAAAATAAAAAAATATATTTAAAAATGTAACATATTAAACAGGTTTTTTAAAAATAATAATTTATTTTCAAGTGATAAATAATAGTTTTTTTTATTAACCTTAGACAAAAATCGGCAATTGGTCCGATAAGTAAAAAATCACTTGACAAATTTACAAGTCTAGGTCTTTTTCTTTATACTTAACACTAATTTATATTTACTTACTTGAAGGCTTTATAGCCATTTTCTCTATTCACAATCACAGGAGACTACACAGGCACTACTTATATATTAAAAATAATCTCGCAAATTATTAAAAAACTTGGAAAAAGGGAGGAAAAACGGTACACGGGAAGAAAAAATAAATTTTTTCTTTTACGTCAAATTTTAAATTCGCTTAACCTCGAAACCCGAATCATTCGGCTACTTATTTTTCTTTTAATGCATTTATCCATTTTGACCTTTTTTAATTTCCAACAGCAGTTGGAAAAGGGATAAAATTTTCAGTAACTATTTCTGCCAGTATTCTGAATTTAACACACAAAAACTATTATGCAACATTTTTATTACTTTTATCTAATAGTTTACATTTGAATTGAGCATGATTTATTGAAAAATTTGAGCACAGCGAGCGCTGCAATCGATTTAGCTGTCCCCACCATATACTTCGCACCTTGCCAATACGAAAGTTATCTCTTAAGGCGCGGACAGAACAAAACATCGTATCGTAACACGTTCGTATCATGTTCGCGTAACATGTGTGGACGGTACATCGTAACAGCGTAACTCGGTAACATCGGAATATCACGGCGTCCCATCAGTTGTGGTTTTTTAGCGTCCTTCAAAAAGATGATATGGGCTGATGTTGCTCGTCTGTTTGCAAGTTTTGGGCGGGGAAAGCGTAACAAGAGCGGCCAATACATTTATTTTTATTAATTTAAAAAGGTACATGGAAAAAAATGGAACGTCAGAATGTTTCTATAAAATTTCGACGTTGTTTTGTTAAAAAATAATTTATC
>JAHBCN010012020.1:0-27639 GCA_019359885.1 Listronotus oregonensis
AATAATGGTTATGTCAAATTTAAATTTAAAATAATGGAGGATTCGCGGCTTTTCTATTGTTTTGGTTCTGTGATGTTTTTTTGCTATGGTTTAACAACTATTTGGATTGCAGATTTTTTGGTTTATTAGTTAAGTCCCAAATGGATGAATTAATACAATTATATTTAAATCATAAAGGAAAAATTTACTTTTATAGTTGACTTGGAAACAGCTAATATCTTATTAAATGGAAAATTTGGTTTATATATTATCTTTTCGACTTATTTCTTAACTCTCCAAATACCTTACATTTAAATATAAACTTAAAAGTGTATTAAACCATTAGTAGTAAGTTGACATACGTAAACCGTTTCGTTTTTGCGAGGATAGGCAGGTTAAACACGGTTAGAATGGTGGGGGAAAGAACTGCTATCAACCAGTAGTTAAAAACGGTAAGTCGCGAAAATATCCTTCAAGTCTGGCTTCTGGCGGTAAAGCGTCCAGCATCGAAATCAGTTTGAAGCTGGAATCGCGCAAGGGTAGTAAACTTAACAAGGAGTGCTCGATTTTTACTATTTGTCCGCAGATATAGGTTATGTTTGGACGTCACCCGTTTGCCCATTTTGCCCAGAAGGCAGATTTATTTTATTAATTTTTGTTAAATATTCAACTTTTAAAAACTATTTTGGATATGTACTTACTATTAGAACTGTAATGTATAATATTTTTAAAAAATTAAGACTTTATATGACTTGTAAACAAAACAAACAGGCAAACAGATTACGTCACAAATACCGAATTGACATTTAAATTGGTTTATATGGGCTTAAATGGGATCGAGCACTCCTTGTTAGGTTTATCACCCTTGGGAATCGCGTACCAAGCTAAAAATAATTCCATCCGTCTTTCTTCTTTTACCTTAAGAAAATAAAGATAAAACATATTCGAGTGTTAGACACACCCTTTTCGTTCGCCCGTAAACCCGGTGCGCACTAACATTACAAATTGAAAACAAACGGTCTTAAAGTAACTTCGGGGGTACGTTCAATAAATATGTTCCTGTCGAGAATCGCAAGAATGTTTCCTCCGCAGTAACGTAAACATGTTGGGTGAACGTTAAATTTAGGCAGTATAATAAAAAACCATATGCATGACATTAAAAGTATGTACATGTAATGTAAATAACCTACTTTCAAGTAAAGTAAATACGTCACCTTCGGGGTACATTTAAAATATGCTATTCACCAGCTGTAAACATTTCTATTTTCAGTAAATGTAACAAGTACCTTACGTAATTAAATACCAACGAGACATAGGTGATACAGTTTATGTCCAAGTAAAACATATAGTGTCTGTCTACGATATATCACATATGAATGTTTCAATGTTGACTGAAAGAAAACATCGCAAAACCGCCAAGTTATGTTATGTGCTAGCTGGGGATATGATCAGAAATAAACTAATCGATATTAACAAAAATAAATTTCAATTTATTATTACAAATGGCTTAATATATACATAAATGTTAATATATACATAAAGGGTTTGAAAATTTTTATTGACATTTTCATTGTTTGACACGCTAGAGCTCGCAAATCAACCTCAAAAATAAAAGTTTTTTCGAATGGGTTATAGTCCCTGAGCCAGCTAAAAATTTGGTCAATCATTTCCTCTCAAGCGATAATTGGTAAAATGCATCAAAGGTTTGTAATATAAAACTTCGTGAACCTCAGCTGCGGTTCCGTCAGGAGAATGAGCCGCGGTAGCCTTTTAATAATGACAAAGCAGTAATTTTAAAATGACGTTTGTTGAGGAAAAATCATCGAAAGTTTTTTTTTTCATGTTCGAGCGACCAGTTAACGTAAAATGCACCATATATTATAGCCAGCTTATTGTTTTTTTTTCTTTAAGATATTGAGTCAGCTACAATTTAACAAGTTTTTAGTTTAAAGGAAATAAGTGAATTTGTCGGGTGGTGTATCGTTTGGCGGGATATAGGAAATCCCATGTACTTTTTAAAGGTGTCAATTATTGGCTTCCCTAATTATTATTGATAAAAATTCTTTTAAACTTTATTGAAGAGTATGCAAATCCAAGTCCATAGTAAAAAAATTTTTTTTTGGTGACACTGTAATATATTTTTAAAAATTGTTACTTTATAATCTCCTTATATTTATAAACAACAATAAAAATACCAGTTAGTTGTGAATTAACGTTGTCATTTTAAAATTACTGCTTTGTCATTATTAAAAAGGCTACCGCGGCTCATTGTCCCGACGGAACCGCAGCTGACGTTCACGAAGCTTTATAATACAACCCTCTGATGCATTCTATCAATTTCCGCTTGAGAGGAAATTGGTCATGTAAATCTGTTACTGGCTCTTGGACCATTACATTTATTATGAAAAAACAATGAAATCGTCTTTAAAAAAATTAAAATCTATTGATTAGAACTAGAGATATTATAACAAAGTGCAAAAAAATGCAAAATGGCTAGTTTTTTTAGTTATTCCGCTCATAACTCGGCTCCTAATAAAGTCAAAGAGCGTTACCACCCCTTCGTTTAAAGCTTGAGGTCTAAACTTTAAAACTGCATATAATATAGCTCTTCAAAATATTTTTGAAAAACAACACATTAGATTAAAGACAATTTGCAAAGTAATTTGCTTATACGCGTTTTTCACAAAGTTAAGCTAAAAATATTCCTAGACCTATTGACTCTGATTATTCTGTTAGGAAAGATAATAAAATATTTCGAGTTCTGATCAATTGATTGTAATTTTTTAAAAGCCGATTTCTTGGTTTTTTCCTAAGAAATCAAACTCATTTGGAAAAACCTTTACTTTCTAGGTTGATTTGCGAGCTATAGCGTTTTGAACAATAAAAATATCAATAAACATTGTTTAAACACTTTTCGTGAAAAGTATATAGCCTGATTATTCGAATTCAGAGACGCTCAAAAAGTATATTTTTATTGAGATTTTAACAACTTTTGTATTTTATTTTTTAAGTGTTATTGTGTCTCTAGTAGGATATTCAGTTTTTCCTTTAAGTTTCAGGAATAAGTCTGAATTGTCCTGTATAAAATAAAAAAGCAATAAAATGATCCTATTTATTTAAATATAAGATATAAAAAAACCTTCACTTGCTTTGCTTTTAAGTACGACAGGCCATACAACTTTTTCTAGTTAGCAAAATAAATTTGTACATTTAAGAGGGTTTATTTGCTTTTTAAGATATTTAAACTATTTTTACAGTTTATTTAGAATAATATAATAATTGGCGCATAAAATAACTGCAACAGTTGTTTCTCATGTTATTATAAGTCAAGGCCGTAGCCGGGGGGGGGGGGGTCAGGAGAAGAGAGAAAAAGAAAAAACTATAAATAAAAAGAACTACTACTATAGTAAATAATTTTGGTAATGCTAGGTCCTGAGCGAGAAAACAAAACATCAAATAAACTATTTTACCGATTAAATTTTAGGTGTTAGTACCCATTCAGAGCAAACGCGCGCGGGTAGCGATGTTCAGTTTTAGTTCGAGAGTATCGTAGGTTGCAGCGTAAGGATCAAGGTTTCACACTCTGAGAAGCATTATCTTTTAGTATTATATGTAGTACCACCAAAAGACCACCCGATTTTGCAGAGTCGATGCCCCTAACACAAAAGGCTAACCCCCCAAAAATTATTCCTGGCTACGGCTTTGTTATAAGTAATACTCTTGTAAAAATTAATAAAAAACAGTTCAAAAATCGCAAAAAGCACATAATGTCCTTTTGAAGTAGTATAATACATATATGGCAATAAATGGGGTTTATTAACTAGAACTATTTAAGTACTTAAGCCGCTATCTCCAACATCTTGCAATAAGCTATATCAACAACTGGACCAATAAATTATTTATAAGTTCTTATATTTTTTCAAGCATTGGTAAGTTTAAGCTGTCAGGTATCTCTATTTCCTCCAATCTAATGTCAGACGGGTGATATGAAAATGTCACTGGGAAGTTGTGTTTTACATCCATCAGTAACGTCTGAAAATTAGAAATCTAAATTAAATTAATTCTCACCTGTATCAAAATACATTTTTTTGCCTTGCAGTATAGTACAATGCAATTAGCTTAACTCCTCATAGTACGTAATTGTAATTACACTACTCTGAGCGTCGAGTTAGAAAGGAAAGGATGGGATGGTAGTTTTTCTTAAATATCCCAAAAACTAAGCGGTTAAGCGCAAACATTATATTTTTCAAAAATAATCTACACTAGATTATAAACAAAAATGATCCAGTAAATCATTATTCTAAAATAACTTGTTTAGGAGACATAGAGAGTCAAAAGTGGCTTTTTTAAGTTTTTCAGATTTGTTGAGAAAAAAAAGCAATAATCATTATAGTAAAATAAAATAAATTACCCTTACTACCCAAAAAATATTGAATTGTGCAAAAAAGTCACATTGCAAAACCATGTAGTTACGTTCATGCCACTTTAAATTAATGTAAAATATGAATCAGGTTCCAGTCTTCTTCAAACACCTCACCCTTTTCTTCTACATCCTCATTAATGATGAGGGTGCCTCTGTTAGCACACCCCAGGACTGAGTAGTTCCTTCACTCGATGAGAGACATTAGACCTTGTCGAGCAGGGAGAAGCGATGTAGCTGGTGGTCTCAGGAATTTTCCGAGCTTCTTCCACCCCCACTCAAACGGATTCTTCTGCTTATTGATCCTCTGCTGTACCTGGTGGTAAACTCTGATTTATTGCTACCTGGAAGCTGTAGAAGTGGGGGGAAGTGGAGAAAATTTCAACAACGAATGTACAGGCTGTTGTGCAATTGTCTGCAAGTAACACTATAGCTCGTCTGTCGAGTCTAAAGCTACGGGGTATACGTAAGGGGAAAGCGGAAACGCCTTCAGGAATGCGAAACCATAGGCGTGCGATAAATATCTTAAATCTTAAAATATCAGATTTTTTAGTAGTAATAAGCAATTAAAACATCGTTATGGGAGAAACAGCAATAAAATATTTATTTTTAAAAAAACTCTCAAATTCACAACAATGCACAACAATAAACAATAACAACAAAAAAATAAGTCATCAAGTTTTTTTTTACACGTCATCAAACTCACTATGACACTCAGTGTCATAGGAATCGGCTTGTGACACAATTTTGTCGTCACCAGAATGCCGTTTTTTCTTTACCAGCGCTTGCCTGGTGTTGTGAAGCGGACTTTCTGTGACGTCACACAGCAGAAAATTTTAGCATCGATATGATTGTCCTGTTTAAAAATATTTATATAGTTTTTGCATATACCTATATCTCCAATGTAAAATATTAGGTTTTTCAACCAACATTTTTTTCATTTTGGCATTTGCGAAAATAAAACCCATTGGCTTTTAAAAGTTTCCGAAATGTGTCTTTTTTGTATGATAAATTCATGTCTTGGCATATTCGCCTTAAGAGTTTGTTTAACGTAAGAACCTTTAAAAATGTGAGTAATTTATTGTTAAGTGATCATTTTAAATAAAATTTAAACGGTGATCTTTATTTTATAGAACAAAAATGCTTAATTTTAATAAGTACATAATTATAGTGTAGTTATTTTACAAACTAACTTTGTAGAGATTTCACTCAACGACATATTGTGACCAGTTTCGATCTAAGTATATCAGATCTCATCAGACAAGCTAGTCGAGGGTGAATATCTATAAAAATCCTAGTATTAGTAAACAAGTCAGTGACACCGTAGGTTGAGAGGAGTATGCTTCCCCCTTGGGTCAGCAGATGGCGTAGATATCTGGTATCCGTTCATATGTTTTAAGTCATAATTATATTTACATACCTGTTTTAACCCTATATAAAACTTGTTAATAGTACGTAGTGTTGCCATCTCTAAAATTTGGCAACTAGGACAAGACGCGTGAAAACCCCGGATTTTAGAGCCCAGAAACCGGACATGTCAACAGGTTTTTTTAAACATAGTCAGTGTAACAAAAAAAAGTTGAAAATGACATAAATTACCTTTTTATTTATTCTCAGACCTTAAAATTAAATTTAGTCATCTTTTGTCATCATTTTGAATGTACCTAATAAAACAGAATCTTATTACGGTTTGTTACAAATTGTTTCAATAATCAGTTAGATTTTTTTTATTCTTAAAATAAAACACAAATTATTGATATACCCTGTTATGATAACAAAACCTTATTAAAATATTAAACATAACAATATTCAATTAAATTTGGTCGCGGCGTGCGGGTACCGTGCGTGTGTCGTGGGCGGCCCACGACTTTAAATTTTTAAACCCGGACTACAAATGAAGCCCCAGCCGAACGCTCCCCGGATGCCCTCCAAACTAGGATAAATCCGGGAAAACCCGGACGGAATGCAACCTTAAAAGTACGTCCTATAATGCCAAAATGAAAGTCGTCAATTTAATCAACAATATTCGGCCGAGGTTTTCTAATCTGCGACACTGGTCATAACAAGTAGTCGGGGGCGTGTCAACATTCATCATATGATTATACTTTTCGCTCTTCCGGAGTGTCAGTTGAAAAGAGATGCAAGAGCAATATTCGTAAGAAGGGTAAAGTTCTTTTGACCTGTTGCCATATTTCTTAGTTTAAATTATATTATCATTTAACCGATACCAAAATTAGATAGATATAATTAATATATTAATTAAATAATAATATATAAACTTAAAATTATTTTAAATAATATTATTTTAAATCTTAAACAAGTTTTAGTAAAATTAGGAGTTACAGCAGCTACAGGTAATAGTTTATATTAAACCGATGAAACTTACTAAATGAATTTGACAACCTCGATGATATTTTGTCTGCATTCCTAAAATATTTTTCGTAGCTTTACAGCCGGTAGACAAGCTATAGTAGCGAAAAGAATCCGGATCTTCAGCGTTTTTTGGTTCAAACATGGCAGCCTATGGTTAGCCTAATTTTTTCAAATTGGCTTCTCTGCCCCCCACGTCTGCAGCTTCTAGGCAGCATTCGTTCAGGGTTTACCACCAGGTACAGCAGTGGCTCAATGAGCAGAATAATCTGCTTTAGTAGAGGTGGAAGAAGATCGGGGAATACCTGAGACCACATGCTACATCGCTTCCCGCTGTTCCAGATCTATTTTCCCTCATTGTGTGCGCATGCAAAGATAAATGTTTATGTAACTTTGATGTGCATAGTTAGACAGTATCAAATAGCGTTTTTTGGTGATAGTGCGCGGAAAGAAGCAAAGTGAAGGTCTATAAAAGGGTGCCATTAGTAAATATTTTTATTAATTTTCTGTATTATAAAGGTTTTGACTTTAATTAGCCAAACTTTTTTAATCTAAAAAGGAAGTAGAATATTCTTAAACTTTTGAACACTTTTCAATGTTTGCCGGAAAAATACTGTGAATTATCTACGAACGTCAAATATCTGCAACAATAAGAAAAAAGCAAATACTTGAAGTAAACTTAATCAAAGCAAGTTACTACAAAAAAGCAAATGTGTAAAATGACCATCATTCTGCAGGATACACTTGTAAACATTCTTTAAAAAATAAAAATGAACTGCATTTAAAACTTGCGTCAATAAATCTTGGAGTCTTGTAAACTTTTTTAAAAGAGCGCTCCACGAAAAGATGTCACACGTATTCAAATCTGAAGATCGTGGTGTCCATTTTACTGGTGCATCATTTTTTCTTCCATCCATCGATTGGAATATTAGTCATGTAAATACTCTAGAAACGTTTATATTGTTGTGGCGGATTTCTGCATTAAAAAATCGAGACTGCTTTAGTTTTTGACTCAAAGTAAATATTCTGAGGGCGCACAGAATCGACTGACCATAACGAACCTGATGGGCTAAAAAAACTCGAAAAACCTTTTTCGCCGTTTTCAAGATAAAAATAATCTTAAAAACTCGCTAAAACCCAAATATAATACTAATGAATATTAACATCATTTCAATTTTGTAAAACAACAAATTGCAACGACAAACAGGGGGCACCACCATGCATATAGCAAGCTCTTTCTGAAGTAAAATTAGTAAATTGTCTAGGAAAACTGGTAATGGAGTTTAGCAAGAAGTTTAGATGGAAATTTTCATTCAAATGTGCTGAAATCAAATCGAAAAAAAAGCTATCAAATTGACAATTCTTTTTTCAATCAAAAAGGCTCCTCCAATGAATAATATTTAAGAGTTAAGGAGAAAGAATTGAAAAAACAACCAAAATCAAATTACACGTCTCCAAACTTACTTTTTTGTACCCAATCAATATACCAGAATGAAACGTCATTTTGGGAAAGTAGTATTAGATCAAACACTTCGTCTATAAAGGTTATAATGTAAATATATTTCCCGTACCTGTTGCTCCTGGGTTGGCTGTCTCTCCTTTAGTTTTTCTTGCACCCTTCTAATAAAAGAAAACGGAATCCTATCGTAGTCATCTGCTGGAGTATACAGGTTAAGAATTTTGCAAATCTGAAGTGGAGTTAGAGCGCTGCACATTTCACACATTTTCTCAACGTCCTCGTCTGTGTCTGTTTTTCTTGCTTGTAATAGTTGAGCGGCTTGTATAATTGGCTGTAGTGTGGCTTGTATCGGCCCCTCCTAAACAAAACATAAATTAACTGGAATTGCGTAATTACTTACATAATAATAACATTACATAGTAATTACTCACATAAGTGAACTTTTTGTTTTGTTCCCGACGGCTTAAAACCTAAGGATATATTTAAGGTTCTGACTGACGGTCAGCGCTGACATGGGTCGCACTGTAGTTGATTGTACCTTATCATTGATATGTCAGCGCTGACTGTCGATCAAGAACTAAATCCAACCTAAGTGATAACATACAGTGGGTGTCTTAAGTGAAATAAGATGTGGTTTATTAACATGGCACTTAAGGGTGGGGGTAAGGTTAATTCGTGTAAAAATGGGCACATTTTTCGATTTTTTTTTTGAACGAGACAGTTAAAATCTATTTATTAAAACTAGTGCTATATCAAAGTATAACACTCGAAGAATATTAAGTAAAATTTTCATGAAGAAATATTCAAAAATACGGCAATGCATGGCAGCAATTATTTGGAAGCGTCTCGGAAAAAGGTAGAATTGCGATGGTCCTTATAACTCGGTGCGGGATCATCTGAAGTAAAAAAAACAATGTTTTTTCGTTAGATAATCCCTTTCCCCAGGTAACGCTGGAAGGGTTTTTCAAAATTTAAATTTTTTGCTTTTTGGGAACACTTTAAAGTGAAAAACGTTTTATTTTGCGAAAAAAATCGACTAATTTGTTACTGTAAAATAAAAAATATTAATAAATTTGAAAAAAAACTCTCCAGCGTGACCTCATAAATTATGTACAGAAATAGTATTCAAAATTTTAAAAGGTTCAGTGCAGTAGTTTTGAAGTTATGAGGGGCATCGACTTCGAAAACGTGAATTGTAGGAAAAACGCTTTAAACTTTTGAACACAAAAATTGGTTCGTAAAACGTACATAAGAGAGTTTTATCGGCTTACCTCTTGCGTTGTATCTTCGTTAATTTTGCTTCAATCTCTCTCATTTTTTTACACAAATTTTAAAGGTTCTCCATTTAGAAAATCAAATTTACAAAAAAATGCAAAAAAGCTTAAAAACCTTACCCCCCTTAAGATTAAAATGTTGGGAAGGAAAGGTGACAGCTCTGCAGGCAGTAGGTTTCAAAATCTAGACGCTCTGGATAAAGGAACTAATAAGGAGGAAAGTTAGAAACTTTTCCAAATGGATTGGATGCTTTTGCGTAACTTACGTCTAAATTTCTGTCTCGTGTCCACATTTCCAAGTGCGATAAATTATGCCTGATTTGGCATCCTTTTGACCAGTGGCAAAGTTCTTTTCTTAATAACAGATTGTTTAAGCTTGAAGCACATATGAAGTAAAATACTTGTTTAAAGATTATCGATATTATATCCGGGTCAACTCCATAAAAAACTAAAATCTGCAAAAATAAGTTTATTATTACAAAAAAAACTGAAAACAGATTAAAGCAATAAAATTATGATGTCATTCTAATATTATACCAAATTAAGTCATTTTGGAAAGAGTAATATGTTTTCCTAAATTACTATACTCCCTAATTGTGATATTCGATTAACTGTGATATAAATATAAAGATTATGTAATTCTGTTGTCAGTCCTATCTGGGTTGGTATTATTATTAGTTTTGGTCTAATCTAGTCTACCACTGTAAAAATACATTTTCTTCTTCACTGTGATTTCCTTATTGTAATTGTATTTTTAATTTGTTGTAATTTTATTATAGTAATTGTAATAAGCGTATAACATCAGAATATACTGTGTTCCAACTGAGTCACACACAAGTTCGCTTTGTGACTTATGTTGGACATCTTTGTCTTGTAAAATTATTGTGTATTTTTGTATGAAATATATTATTATTATTATTATTATTATTATTATTAAATCAAGCAGTTTTCAATTGTTATAAACTACTGAACGAAAATTATAATGATTTTAAAATAAATAGAACTTGTACATTTTTTTAAAATTTTTATTACTTTGTATGTATCTATTGTAAGTAAAAGTGGTCAATCCGAATAAGGTGTTTTAAAAAAGTTATCAGCGAAATGATTAAGCTACATATTTTGCCGTATCTAGATCTAGGTTTATTGGTTGGCAAAATATTGAATTTAATATCTCATAATTGAACTTCAATCTTTGGTAAAACAAATTTAACATTTTTAATGAAGATGGTATATAACTGTAAAGGATAAGAATCGTTTTAATTTATGGCAAAACGTCGAGATAATCCTAACTGTGGATGATTATAATTTATTTGACGCATGTATTTTACAGAGCTGTTTTATAAAGGAATCATTCCGTAAAATATTGCTATAATTGTCACGAAAATTTAAATAATATTAATGTTGTATTTTAAACTTTTAATGATTCGTACTAAAATTTTGGCAGTAAAAATACTAAACATGTTTTATATTTTACCCAAGAAAATTGAATAATAACGCGAGAATTGCGCAGAAGAATTTAGGGGTTCGTAGTGTCGGTTGATAGGTTTCCCGTTGGTTAAATTTGTTCTGAAATTTAAATATATACATTTTTATTAATTTTAGGAAAAATGTTTTAAAAGATTTAGAATATGGGCCATTCCTACAGCAAATAAATGATTATCATTTTTATTATTTAACATTTTTTTCGATAAATAGAGAAATGAAAATCAACCAACCGTTGTAATACTTGAAGTTCGCCAAGAAGATCTTGATATTTGGCTTGTTTCTCCCGTTCTTTTATATTGATGTTAGTTTCCGCTAGTGCGGATAATTCAATCACATACTTAAAACTATTTGATTGCCGCCAATTTGATGCGTAGTTGGAAACGCATATTTTCAATATATGCAACAGTTGTCATTTTTCACTACTGCCTTGATATCGCCGGGAGAAAATGGTTGAATTCCTGTTTCATCGATGCCATAGTATTGTTTGAGGTGATAATAAAGTAACAGAAGCATTTGTGGGCATGTGGATTATGGCAATAAGTTTATTGAAATGTATTATAGTTAATAAACACAAATAAATGTTACCAAAAATTCAATGAAAATGTTCATCAAAATTTTGGTGATAATTTTGGCCATAAATTTTGCAAGGATTTTTTTATGTATAAAACGGCTTAAAGGTGTTAATATTGATCAACACATAAATCAGTTAATGACAGGTGACATATGACTTTTGTCAGGTTTAGCCTATGCGCAATATTTATATGTAGATCTAACATTGAAGTAGCTAATGGAGAATGATATGATGATAATTTAAATATTAAAAATGATTATTTAAGAACATAAGATGATGATTTTATCAAAAAAAGATTAGTGCAAGTAAACTAGCTATAACCGATAAACATGTTCACAACAATAGCTAATAGAGATTCATAGAGTGGAGTGAAACGGCTTTAATTTTAACACTTTATATGTTTCAGATAACAGACACTTTAATATATCGCTATTACTTAAGGATATCTTGCTTTCAGTTTAGTGTTTTACTGGTCAGATAGCTAATTTCTTATTCGATGAGTATTGTGGCATCAATATAATAATTTTCCAGTTTTCGTAAAACACTTTAGTCTAAAATAATCTCTAGCTCTTAGACTAAATGATTAACTATTAAAAAAACTAAAAATTTGGTTGTGGATTTAAGAAGCAACATAAAATATCACTAAAAATTAAAAGCAGGAATATAAAAGTTAACTACAATAAAAGACCTACTTTGTAATGATTGGTCAGTTCTTGTATTAAAGCCGTGGTGGGTTTTTGATTTGGAACTCCTCTTACAGGACTCGATTTACTACCGACACTTCTTCTTAGGCCACCCGGTTTTCCACTCATTCCAGGTACTTCTTCATGTTCCAGTATAGCGGGCACAATAAGGGGTTGGATTTTTTCTTCAAAGTTTTGTAGCAGCCCTTAAAATTACAAAATATTATTAACTTGGGTAAGTTTTTTTAATACCATAGTCGAAAACGGTTTAAAATATTTTCATGAAATATTGGTGATGTGGGCGGGCTCTTTCACCAGATTTGCCTCCAACTAACTTTTTTTGCGGAGCTTTATAGGGCGAAGTAATGGCTACTACAACTCCAAATAAACTGAGAGATCAAATCCGTTCCGCTTGCCTGTTAGTGACCCCTACAATGTTTGAGCGGGTGCGATTTAATTTTAAGAAAGAGCGTAAAAAAATGTAGAAGGGGAGCGTTTTGAATACCTTCTTAATAATTCCATAACCCGTAAAACATTTAATTTTTTAGTTTTTTACATAGATTCATACTTTAAAATAAAAAATGCATCATTCCACTTAAAATTCCAAAGTTATCCCCATCCCTCTAAAGAGGGTAAAGAAAAAAATGTCAAAAATAACGTACAATGTGTCCCCCCTCTCAGTACTTACTACGTCAACAAAATTTCATAAACATATTTGAAACCGCTTTTGACAGACCCATTAAATAAAAAAGGGATCAATCGTACCCAGAATACCTTTTTAAATAGTGAATATTGATTATACGCTGATCCTTAATTTATTAATATGTTTTACATAATAACTGCGGTTTATTGACTAGAAAACAGACATAGAAAGTGCAAAAAATAGACATCTTGGAACAATTATACTCAGTATGCCATCTAATCGACATATACGTAATAATCTTTCGAAAATTTTTATTTAGCGTACTAAGTACGATTGTACCAAAACTTTATTTTTTTTACCAAAAGCCAAGGTCGAGCTTGGGCCTTAGGACGATAGACAGACGTACACATATGTCAATAATCTTCCGCCATGTTTTTTTAAAAATCAAATTCTGTTTGCTGTAGATATGGCAGTATAAATTGTTCTAAGACGGCTATTCTTTACACTTTCTAGGTTTATTTAGTCAACACACATCAGTCATTCCGTAAAACCTAGCAATAAATAATCAGCGCATAGTGAATATTTATTTTTAAAAGGGCCCACTGGGTACGATCGGTCCCTTTTTTCTTTGATGAGCCGACAGTCTATATCACATTGTAACACTTTATAAAAAACTCACCCTGTACGTGATATTGACATTTCTGACTTTTCAAAAGTTGAAAAATGTAACTTTTCTCTTGTGGGAATTACTTTATTTTTATTTAGAAGCCCTTGTAATAGTTGAAAAATATTTGTGCGCATGCCCAAACTTCCGCCATGTTTTTCGTGCACTTTATTTACAAATGTATGAGCAGTGGATTATGTTTATATAAAAAATAGCAATAAAATAAGTAATAATATGTAATTTTTTATCAACAAATTATTGTGTAGACCTAACAAAATAATAATACAAATATTTTAATTAAAATATATAATGTTATCTTTAAGGAAAGGAGCTAAAAACGTTGTTGTTATGGAGTATGTCGCAGTTATACGCCTAATAAATCCTTTTAAGAGACTTTATATTATTTTATTGGTTTTTTAAAGCCTTGTTTTGAATATCGCCGAAAACTCATTATTAAAATAAGTATGCAAAAGCACTTAAAAATTTGTCCCAAATGTGCTAAATGCGATTTGTGGGTGAAACGTGTGGACGAGGTGACGGTCGATTCCAAGGAATTAATAATTAGTCGAGGCAATGAAGCACTCAACCTCGGAATTTTTTGCACTAAGACGGATCGGAATGCGGTTTTTTGCATTCGCTTGTAAAAAATGTACCTACTCTGTGCCTTATACAAACCGCAAAATGTATTGCTGCAGCCAAACTGAACACATTTGTGGGTTTCTGCGATAGGATAACCTAATAAAGCACCATCATTTAATTTTTCATTTATTTGCACTGATATTAGAGGTGATATTGTTTGTTGCCCAGCCATATTTAGAAAAGTGCCCGAAACTTTCATATTGCCGCCTTTTTAACATGACGCACGCTCTTGCGCTGAACATACCCTTAAAATGCTGAAATCTATCCTGACGTTACACTAAATTACCGCTGTGTTTCGGGTAGGTACGCTTTTCCGCTGATTTTAGAAATTCCTTGAGTTTTACCATTGTTTCATAACTTTTCAAATTCAAAATTTGTTGGATCGTATGATAACTATATTATTTGCAAGTTGTTTAAAATCGGTTCATTTCAGGACCACCGTTGGTACATACAACTCTAGTTTATGGTTATACCATATGTATACACTGTGGAAAAGTGGAACATATCCACGATGTTTTCCTGGTGTGTTTAACATGTATCCACAGTGTTTCCATTGTATATGTCGCACTCACATGGCGTAATTGTCCATTTCATGAACTGAATGTCCAGTTTCTGAAGTGGAACCAGATAGTGTAATAATATTTTATTTCACCATCTTGACAATATTTTTGTCCAGTTCACAAAATGGATATAACATTTTTCCACTTGGTAAAACGAGACGATATTACAGCATCTGGACACAAAAATCATCCAGTTCCTGTACTGTATATTTGGCATTTAGCTATTTACTCTAATACAATGCAATGACCCAACATTTTTGGTTAGTTGTGGTTAGTTTTTCCGAGTAATGTTGATCAAGAAGCGTATAAAAATTATCTTTGATATTAAACATTTTTGCTTAAGTAGTTTAATATAATGTTCATGCCATTCAAAACACCGACAACTGAATGTTTCACTAAGTGGACAAATGCCAAATATACAGTACAGGAACTGGATGATTTTTGTGTTCAGATGGTGTAATATAGTCTCGCTTCTTTAAGTGGAAAAATGGTATTTCCATTTCATGAACTAAACAAAAATATTGTCCAGATGGTGAAATAAAATATTATTACACTATCTGGTTCCACTTCATCCAGTTCACGAAATGGACAACTACGCCAAGTGGGTGCGACATATACATGGTGGGCCCAAGAATGCGAGGGTAAATTAAAAGGTAATAATGTAACAAACGCGTTCTCTGTTCTAAAATTAACATACATGACATCCAAATAAATTCTTCTT
Organism: Listronotus oregonensis; assembly: GCA_019359885.1. Classification (NCBI taxonomy): domain Eukaryota; kingdom Metazoa; phylum Arthropoda; class Insecta; order Coleoptera; family Curculionidae; genus Listronotus; species Listronotus oregonensis. The sequence goes on from JAHBCN010012020.1 coordinate 15,469, forward strand.
TTTAGTATCTAGGCATAGGCAGATACTACATTGAACATTAATACTAAACAATTAGAAAAACACATTTTCCATACCTTGATATATCCAGACAGCAATATCAGACAATACTTGTCGGTATTCTGAAAGGTCAAAGTTTTTCAAACTCTGTTCATTTTGACTAGGTGTATTGTTTTTTTGAAACTGTTTTTCGCCACTGTACTGTTTCATGCAATACAATAATCTACAAAAGGACAATGATATAAATTAGATACAAGGGTCGGTAGGGGGCCGTTCAAGTATTACGTAAGCAGATTTATTACAATGATTCACCCCTCCCTCCTCATATCAGCAAAAGTAAGAAAAGCTCCTACCACCCTCCCATGCTTACGTAAACATTGGTATATGCATTTTCCTTTTAATTTGTGGGAATCCCCGAAAATGCGTATTGTTTTCAAGCATAGACATTGTGTGGGTTGTCATATGTGTAAAAAAGTAAATAACTACTGCTGACGTAATCACCATCTAGACCCTCCCAGCCACCATGTCATCAAAAATAAGCAAAACAAAGACTCCCCCGCCCCCCTATAGTGCTTACTTAATACTTGAAAATATATAAGTATCATTAATAATTGTTTTACGTTGTTTGTTTTAAAACGTTGCCTAATTAACTTAAAACAACTGTTTATTAAAAAGCTCTGTTTCTCAGCAAAAGGATTTTAATTATTAAGCAAGGACTTTTTTACTTTGTACGAAAATACAAATTGTTCAAGTACAGGGTGTGCCATTTTCGACACTTTTATATTGTATTTACGAAATTTTTAGTTTATAAAGAAACTTTTCGAAAAAAAATTCTGTATCTCTTTTAATTAAAAAAATATAGGGTGATTCTAAAATTGACAAATTTTTATTTTTTCCCCGTATCTCTTAAGCGAGCGAAAATTTTCTAATTGTGATTTCACCATTTTAAGTTTTTTGATAGCACTAACAATTATGGAGATACCTTATAAAAGCGTCAAATATGGGACACACTGTACAGGTACGGCCAATAAATTTTGAGCCCAAACAAGGTTTTTCCTAATTTTCTTTAAAAAATACCAATTAATATAAGGGTTTTTGGTGTATAGTCTAACCATTTCTTTTCTTAGTGGTATTGGTGATCGGCTATACAAAAGTAAAAGTAAATAAACGTGACGTCATCACATATATTTTCTTTTCTTTTTACCCAGGACTAGATGTATTTTGAATAATAGAAGATATAAAAAAATGCATTTAAAAATAACTGTAACAATCAATATCTTAAGAAGTTCACTATTATTAAAGTTCTTAATTGCTAAGTTCCTGCAGCCAAAAAGTCATTTTAAACAGAAACAAATAAAAAACAACGGGTTGGTTTTCCTTCACAATATTATTAAAAGCTGCAGTTTTTTAGTAAAGCGTTATGTTAACAAATTAAATAGTTTTTTAAACTTGGTATAATAAAAGGCTATATTGGCCTCAAAACCTGCGATCTAAACAATGATTTCCCCAAAAGAACATAAGCAACTGGCAATTTTCTTTAAACGAATGGAGATATGTAACTCCACTAAACTTGACGTGTCACTGTTCACTGAAAGAGTTTCCGTCTGTCTACAATCATTTCCCAAGAAGAATTTTATTTATCAACAAAATAACTATTCCCTTCAAATTAGAGTTCTGCCATAGCACTTAGTTTGTATTTAAATATTATAAAAAATGTTTGTTTTTTTTTGTGTCAATACAATTAATAGGAAAAAAATAGACAAAAAAATGTATAAACACTGAACGATGAATAAGATAATCTGATATACGGAGAAACTTTAGTTAAATCGTGACTTTAAGATAACACTCCTTTTTAAATAAAGCTTAAATAAAGATGGAGCAACCAAAAAAGTAAGGTATATATATATATATATATATATATATATATATATATATATATATATATATTTTATATATATATATATATATATATATATATATATATATATTATATATATATATATATATATATATATATATATATATATTTCCCTTTCAACATCATTAGAGTTATTAAATAAAAAAATCCTAAAATAATTATTAAAATACAAATATTAAATACTTACTTTAGCACATTTGCTAACCACAGCGTAATTGTTTCAAAATCTTCCTTTTGTTTCTTCCGTATTACTTTTTAATGCTGTTTATAAATGTTAATACAAATTTTTGACTTTCTCCTCATCGTTAATATTATCAGTATGTCTAACACACTAAACAGAATGTAAGCTGGTAAGCCTGGTAAGAGTGTCAGTGCTGTTCTTGGTTTTAGATCTGTATTAAAAAAAATGTGTTAATTAATTAGTCTAATACCCATCCTAGGATAAAAAGAACAAGTCTACACATGTAGGTCAGTAAAGGCTAGTCCTCAACGTATGGAAATTTTATTTATTATTAATTATAAATAAAATTTAAGTTTGACCTTAGTTTTTGCTTTAAATTCGATAAAAACCATGCACATGATTCTCGATTAAATGACCCCCTGTTATCTGTTGTAAATGTCATTGTCATGAAATGTGCTACGTTGTCAAGTTTTTTCATTTTTCACTCTTTGTTAAATTTAACGCATTGTTAAGTCCATTGCTAACTTTAACAACGAGTTTGTTACTCAACCGTAATTTCTTAATGGCTCTATTTCTGAATTAAATTTAATATTTGATTCTAGTTTATGTTACCAAGTAGGACTTGTCTAAAATAAATGATAAAAGACAGATAAGACTATTAAAAGATATAAAATGGTAGATAAGAAAGTAAAAAATATTTTGTTTATAAATCAAATGGATAGCCAATCTATTATAAAGTTTTAAAAAAATAGAGTTAAGTCATATATCATTATCATCATTATACCTGAAGTACTTCTACTAAATAGATGAAAATACTAGGGTAGCTATTTATTCTGTGGTACTACTTACCTAATATCAAACCCCTCATAATATTGCCTTCTTCCCCTGATTTGTACGAAAACATGCCCAAATACTCTCTATCCTTCTTCCTTATTGAAGGCTGCAATCGGCCAGGTGGTACTGGAGCCTGCTTCTTCTCTGCTTCCAATAACGTTTCTTCGACATCTAAGCAGGCGTCTTTCAGCCTTCTTGATAAAATTTTCACCTGTCTCTTTAATTTCCTTACTGTGTCTGTCAAAGAGTCGTTTTTGTCAAGTAGAGATAAGTTATCATTGGTCAGTCTTGTAATTTCATGTTGCATGAAAGCTTCATTTTGGGACTGAGGTGTTGAAGTCAAGTTAGCTGATAAAATTCGTTGCTGACGTTCATTGTCCTCGCGAAGTTTTTCAATTTCCAATTTGTATTCTCTCTCGTGAGCTTTGTATTTTGCTTTTTCGTCTTGGAGTTCGAGTTCCAATTGTTTGTTTATTGTCTTTTGAGTCTCATAGGCTAAGGCAAGTTCTCCATCTTCATTTATGTAGGCACCTGGAATTGTAATATCAATCCTCGGTTGATTAAAATTGAACAAAACTCAACCTAATATACGATGTTATTAAGAAGATTTAGTCACCAAGACCCCAATTTCTAAGTTAGAGATGGATCGTGCTTACCGAGATATCGTTGCTAGAATCCAGTACGTCCTAGCTTGCAAGAGTTCTCTCGGAAATCGTCCTCTTAGGATAAATAATTACAACCCAAGAGCCTTAAATCCTGTAGGCAATCCACGACAGGAGGGTGCATGTTATAATGTTATACAGTATGTGTCAAATTAGTAATGCAGGTATTGGGATTTCGGATGTATATAAAAAAAAAGTTAAACAGAGAAAGATTTAAATAATTACGTTAGAGGTCATTCATTTATTACGTAAGGATGATTTTGACGATTTTTGACCCTCCCTACCCCCATGTAAAGGTAAATAAGATTTCTTCAATCACCCCTCTCTCTTCTGATGTAAGATTCAATTTAGTTTTTCTGAATAATAAAACGTTATTAGAAAAGGATCAATTACACTAAAACTCACAGTTTAATGTAAATTAAAGATTTTTATTATTTTTTAACTATCTGGTCTTTGGGATATTATTATTATTATTATTATTATTAAAAGTAAGTTTTAAAAACAAAATAATATATTTTTATTTTCCAAATGATTAAAATAAATTTAATATGCGTAAAGAATTTACTATTATTTTAATATTATTTATAACATTTAAAATGGATGAAAATCCGAATAGAACTAGATTTTTAATAATAAATTTTGACTTGTAAAATATTACGTAAGAATAGGTTTTATCCCCCTCCCCCCTCAGATAAGGGCATGTATAGAATTTTAACCCCCTCTTCCCCTTGGGACCCTTACGTAATTATTGAATGGCACCTTAGTACATAATCACACTCGCGGTGCGGTATAAGTCACTTTGGGTTTAGATATTTTGAATTAGTTAAAAGGTTGCATTTTTAACCATAGGTTAAATCTTTTTTTTTTAATTTTTAAATATTTGAAAAACATTTTTAATTTTTTTTTTGTAGAATATACCTGTAGGGTATAACCAATTAGGGTATAACTATATACAAAAAAATAATAATAATTATCGATATGCGGGTGTGGCAATATTTGAGATTAATTGTTGACAATAACTGTTCTAAAATTACAGTTTTTTTTTTGCCATACTATTATATTATTGCCTATGTGCAGACAACTTTAAAAAAAGTTGTAAAGTTGAATGCCGTTTATATCTGAATAAATTTAGTGTTGGAACCATATAAAAATAGAAACTAAAACGTGTTTTCTTTTCATAGTAATTTTACAGCTAGGTGTGACACAAAAAGTTGCTTATAAATATATTTTTAATTTTTCCGAAAAATAAACTATATCAAAAAAAAAAGTATTAAAGTTTATTTAAAAGTAAGAAGGCGAACACCACGACGTGACCATGATTAAATTAACAAATTGTTTAAAACTTTCCCTCATTTAAACGCTTTTCCATTTGTGATAGTTTTCGACATCCCAATACAACCCTTAAAAATTTAAATCATCCTGTGCAGGATGGTTTATTTACTTGAAATTTACTTGAAAAACCATAAGAAAAAATAAAAGTATGATATTCTTTTTTGTTATAATGTGTAATATTGATCCAAACAGGTCCAAACTGGAAAAAATAAAAATCACCTCGCTTTTTTAAAACGGCTAGCAATAGTTTGAACCGTTTGGGCAACTATTTCTTTCTCAAAACAAAAACATGGAAATGGGGTATGAGAAATTTAATATCTCTTATCTTTTCAAAATTTCCCATAAGGGTCAACCAAAATGAGATACGCCGTACACAGGAATGGATCGCTGTCGCGTACTGCTCGTAGGAAAAAAGCACTATGGTTTAGACTAAATAAAGCATGATTTAAAAAGCATATCTTCTACTAAGCCTTTGAAATACGTAGTAAAAAGTACTAAGGCTGATAGCCCGTCGGCCCATAGAAGGAAAAAAGGACCAATCTTACCCAGTATGCTTTTTTAAATAGTTAATATTAAAGATGCGCTGATCATATATTGACAGGATGACTGGGGTATATTGACTAGAAAATGGAGTTAGGAAATGCAAAAATAGTCATCTGGAAACAATGTATACTCACTATGCCACCTAAACTAAACAAATTTATTAAAATAAATCAATAAATATATATATGGCGGAACATTATCGGTATCTGTATTCGTCTGTCTTTCAAAGGACAGGGCCAGACCTTGGTTTTTGTTAAAAAAATAGAAGTTTATTTATCGCGTGTACTTCAATTAGATGGCATACTGACGGCCGGGTGATGATCGCGTTGTTAAATTTAGCAATGGACTTAGCAAATTATTAAAAGTTAACAACGGTTTAGAATGTTTAACAAAACGTCATTGTCAGTGTTATTCAATAATTTTAGTAGGTAACCTGTCAAAATCTGACATTTTGTTAAACATTCTAAACCGTTACTAAAACTTTTAACAGTTGCTAAGTCCATTGCTAAATTTAACAACGCGATCATCACTCGGCGGTGAGTATACAGGGTGATTCATGAGGAAATGTCAATACTTCAGGTACGTAGTCAGGGTCCAAAAATAAATCTAAAAGTCTATACAAATATGGGTCCGCAAAGCCTTCGTTTCCGAAACACAGAGTGTTAAAGTTTTTATTTAATTTTTCCATTTTTTAAATAAAATCTATAATAATGTAAATGTTGGAGTAAAATTTGGTATTCGGGGGTTTTTTGGTATGACGGATTTGAATCTGATCTTAGTACGGCTCTTACTTGTAGAGAGTGCCACCTACACGTCTTTTTTACTATTTTGAACAATCACAACTTTTTGGTACGGCACTGGATTACGTTTATAAGTAAACTAAATAACTGTTTTGTCATTTTTACGACAAAAAGGTATACCTGTTAAAAGTCGATATGAGCAACCGTTTTCGAGATATTTGGATTTAAAAAAAAGTACCACGCATGACACGCATCTGATTTTATTATAGCAAAATTTAAAAATAAAATTATTGTTCTTAAATTATGTTCAGCAAAACAAAACATTTTAAAAAAATATATAAAAAATATAAATAAACACTTTAACACCCTGTATATCGGAAATGAAGGCCTTGCGGACCCATACTTGTATAGACTTTTATGCTTATTTTTAGACCCTGAGTCCGTACCTGAAGTATTGTCATTTCCTCATGAATCACCCTGTATATATTTCAAGAGGGCTATTTTTTGCACGTTCTAGGTCTTTTCCTGTCAATTAACCGCAGTCACTCTATAAAACCTATCGATATATGATCAGTGCATTCTCAATATTAACTATTTAAAAAGGCGTAGAGTAATTGTCAACAGTAAAGAATACTTTGACGTCATCGTTGGCTGCGCGAATAAACCGAGAGAGTAGTCTCTCCGTCTTTCTTTGCAGCAGGTTTCGATATTAAATGGCAGTGGCGGCGGCGTTAAAATAGCAGAAAACCGTTTTCTACTGTAAAATATACTTCTAAATAAAATGAAATTGAAGAAGGTGCATCGGAACAGAAACTCACCAAACAGTCACAACAATTAATAAGTCACACTAAAACACAAAAAGTTCCAAGATAAACATACAATAATTTTAATTTGTAATATTCACATCAATATAAACAGCTACCGATGCCAATGTTCGGATAGTACACACTGCACTGACCCACGTGTTGCTGCCTCGGTGAATATCGGTTTGTGCGCATTTCACGTCATTGTACTCTTTACTATTGGTGTAAACTCTACTATGTACGATTGGTCCCTTTTTTCTTCAATGGGCTGACAATCAACTGGAGATACAAATATGGGTAAATTGTGGTAAAGCTGTGCATTTTAGGGTTTAATTTTTTTTTTATATCAAAATTTAAGAGCTGCCTTCTTATACTGCCAGGGATAGTCACAAAAAAACATAAATTTTACATTCTTTACCGTTTTCTAAATTTGTTTTTCGTCAAAAACAAAACCTTTAACACTTTTATAAGGCACTGTTTTAGACATATTTTCTATATTGTTTTGGGCAGTGGCGTAGCCAGGTGGGGGCCAGGGGCAACTGCCCCCCGCCCCCAGACCGCCCTGCGCCCAAACAAACCTACCGTATATAAAACAGGTATTATTTACAACATACTATGCTGTGTTAAACATTTTTACTTGCTGGTGTAATTTTAAAGTCATATTTTAAGTAATAATTGTCCATACTTTTGTTAATAATTTTACTGTTCCACAGTGGCGGCCGGTCTTAAGGGGCACAGGGGCCCACCCTCTTTAAAATATTATTTAATTCTAAATCTAATATTTTTTGTAATATTTATTTTCATTCGAGTTTATGTCTATTGCCATGAAGTATACTCAAAAGTTACTTCCTACACGACACCTGCGAGGATCGAGCATTAACGCACTCAAAACTAATTTCCGGGGAACACTCGAATTTTGCTCTTTCGAGCCCATAATCGTGAAGCATCGCACATCCTCGGCGTTCGCAATTTTTAGCCGAATGATGGGCACAAATTTGCGTGTCTCCATCTCCAACTAGTCCAACTCCAGTAAAAGCGGTTTTGACTTTTGTGGTTTGCGCGCGGAAATGCATGATAATAATTTTATGAAGTTTAATTTTTGCTGAATGTTTAAGTATTTCTGATAATGGAATCCGAAATAAATTCGGTTCGCTACCTCTTAGAGAACGGTCCTTTGACGTTTGAACAGAAAGTTTTAGTTAAACAGATTGGTCGATCTACTCCTGATTTAGATATAAAGTATTCAAGTTCAAGTAAAACTAGAACATATAATAGAGTGTTCAACAAAAATATTTACGATAAATATAAGTGGATTTGTGGTTGTCCGGTCACAAATAAATTGTTTTGTTTTGTGTGTATATTGTTTAGAAACGAAATTACAGCTTGGACTCGAAACGGTGTGGATGATTTAAAACATATAGCAGACAGAGCAAAAAAACACGAAAATTCGGTTTCCCATCTTAAATCATACATGGACTTTAGTGTTTTGGGGAAAACAAACATACGAGAACAATTAGACAGTGCATACGTGCGGGAAAAATTGAAGCAAAATGAACAGGTACAAAAAAATAGACATATTTTGCAAAGACTGATTATGTGCATAAAGTTTTGTGGTGCATTTGAATTAGCGCTTAGAGGACATGACGAGAAACAATCTTCGAATAATCCAGGTATTTATGTAGGGCTAATAAACTTTGCTGCTGAATTAGACTCCATCCTTGGTATACATATAAAAGAATCGAAAGTTTTTAAAGGTACTTCAAAAACCATACAAAATGAGTTGTTGGACGCTATGCTTGAGATTTATCGAATCGAATTATTAAAAGAAATAAAATTTGCAAACTTTGTGGCTTTAGAAGCTGACGAAACAACTGATGCATCTAATCAGCAACAAATGGTTATTATAATTCGATATGTCATTGATGGACAAGTATATGAACGTTTTTGGGCTTTTATTAAACCGGCTGGCTACTCGGCTGACGATTTGTCAAAAACGCTTTTGGCTGAACTTGATGTCATTCTAAGTTCCCCTTCAGAAAAATCAAAACTGATAGCTCAAAGTTACGACGGCGCTGCAGTGATGAGCGGTAAAAACAATGGCGTTCAAGCGATCCTTAAAAAGTCATTTCCAAATGCTCATTTTATTCATTGCTATGCCCATCAATTTAACTTATTAATGGAGAAGGCAGCACAATGTCATAAAAAAGTTAAAATATTCTTTGCCAATTTGCAATCATTTTCAAGCTTCTTTTCAAGATCAGCAAAACGCACAGCAGTGCTTGATGAGGTAGTTAAACGAAGATTACCACGTGCTGCACCTACACGCTGGAATTTTAAAAGTAGGACTGTTAATACTTTATTTGAATATAAAAATTCTTTCAAGGAGTGCTTGGAACAAATTTTAGATAATGATAGTACGGATTCCACAACACTTGGTGAAGCAAACGGACTTTTAAATCATCTAAATAGTGCAGAGTTTCTTTACTGGTTAAAATTCTTTCATTTCATTATGCCCCATGTTGAAATATTTTTTAATCAAGCACAAACCAGAGGTATTGACAGCGTACAAATTCAAAATGCAATTGAACAGTTTGAGAAACAAATTATCCGCATTAGATCAAATACTGATCACCTAGAACCTGAAGAGGAAGAAGAACCTGCCAGAAAAAGACAGAAGCACGCGTCTGCTGGTGAATCGCGACATGTTATTTCGAAGGAAGTGTGTGACAATATTTTAACTCAAATTAGAGACAGATTTGATTTTAAAGACCATTTAAGTGCAGCGAAACTATTTTTTCTAAAAATTTTGAAAGTTACAGAGGTGCCTTTCCCCAAGAACATTTTGATTTAACAGTGAAATCTTATCCCATGCTTGACAGTGGTAAATTAAAAACTGAACTAACAGCCATTTACGACAGGGACGATATGTGCAAGATTGAAGGAGTTTTGCCCCTTTTAATGTTCTTATCCGACAATAATCTTAAAACTGTGTTTTCAGAAACTTACAAACTCGCAGATATTATTTGTACAACACCAATGTCAACAAGTGAATGCGAAAGATGTTTTTCAACATTAAATCGCATAAAAACTTTTTTGAGAAATACGATGCTGCAAGACAGGCTTAATGCCCTAGCTGTTTTATCAATTGAAAAAAAAATTATACAATCTATACCTGACTTTGATAATAAAGTGACTGATTCGTTTTCTAATAAAAAGGACAGAAGAATGGACTTTACATTTAAATAAGGTAATATCATCACACTTTTTTCTATTATATTATTTGTGCCCCCCCAATAATAAATCTCACGAGCCGCCACTGCTCTTCAAAAGCACTAACACCGCGGAAAAAGCCGCTGAGCGCGGCATCCGTTTGTGGCGGCATTTCTTTTTATTGTGTCGGTATTGGATATATTCCAGAATTGTTTATTTTATTTTTTAATATTGCAAATCGGCAGATTTCAAACGTATGTTATTTATTTCTGGTACTCATATTCTCCTCTTTGTGGTGTTATTTAGTCGTTTATTGTCTATGCAAGGGTAAACTTGTTAAGAGTAAAAATGGATAAAAAGAAAAAAAATTCAGGTGCTCAGTTCAGGAAGGAATATCGTGAAAAAAAAATGATGTTAGCGCAACACACAGCTAAAAATTACAAGATTTTTTCAAAAAAACTGCTGGGTAAGAACATTTTTTTAAATTGTCATTATTTTTCCTTTCTGGCCTAAAGTTTCAAATATAGATTTGTTTGTTTATTGTTGTGTGTTTTTTTTTAATAAAAATGTTTTAAGAAATAAAGCGCTCCTTTAAACGTTGGCCCCCCCCGCCCTGAAAGGTTGACTACGCCACTGGTTTTGGGGAATTCGTTTATTACAAAATGGGAGCTAGATCGAAGCGGTCCCGTTTTGCATGTATACTTTTTGTATGAAACCCAAAGAAAAAAATTTAATAAGCACTTCTTTTAGTAGCAAAGCTTAAAGCTTGAGTAGCAGTTATCATGAAACCAACGACAAAAATAACCTGCATTAGTAGTCCAAGAAAATAGGTCCTGAAATACGAAATTGAGGTTAAAACTTGAATTTTTGATATAAGTTACTTTGAAAAATCTAAAAACGAACTAATTTTTTTTTAATTCACCCCCGCGAAGGGTAAAAAAAAATTAAAATAGTGGTTTTTTTGAAATTTTGAGAAAACGGTAAGTACTAAAAAAAAGTTTTTAATAAAAGTTGTAGAACATAAAATTCTAAATTAAAATATTTATATAACTTTTTTTCCTAAAATTAAAATTAACTGAGATAGGGTAGCTAGAAGCTAGGGGATGATAACAGCAACTTTAAAAAATCATAAATTATTGGAAAATTAAAAAACTCATAGTTTTTTTTTATTATTTATATAATTAACAACTTTAATTCTAGAGAAAAAAATTTCTAGAATTAAAGTTGTTAATTATATAAAAAATTAAAAAAAAACTACGAGTTTTTTAATTTTCCAATAATTTATGATTTTTTAAAGTTGCTGTTATCATCCCCTAGCTTCTATCTACCCTATCTCAATTTTAATTTTAGGAAAAAAAGTTATATAATCATTTTTATGTAGAATTTTACGTTCTACAACGTCTATTTAAAACTTTTTTTCAAAATAAAAAAAAATTACAGTTCGTTTTTAGATTCTTCAAAGTAACTTATATCAAAACTTCAAGTTTTAGCCTCAAATTCGTAATTCCTGACCTATTTTCTTGAACTATAGAGGCAAAAAGATCCTGTAAATAAATTAGGTCCCGATTGGAAAGATTAAAATGTTGACTGTAATTTTATGCAAAAAGTTAATAACATTAAGAAATCAAAAAGTTCTAGATTCCCTATTACTTTTAAATCTATTTGAATATTTATTGGTTGCTTTTACAGTTTCTTAAGTCCCAATCAATGGTAAGGTTGAAATTTAGTACTCCCTGTACAAATTAAAAAAATAATAATATAAAATAAATATTTTCCTATTTATTTCTCTATTTTAAATGGCAAAGATACTTGCAATACAACAAACGCTTAGCTTAAAACTGTTCGACCATTTCTCAACTTGAAAACTGCGTTTTACTATGCACTAACCACTTACTTTCAACTTTGCTTCTAAAAGGACAGAAATAAAAAGAAGGTTAAATAACCTGACCTA
>JAHBCN010012021.1:0-27596 GCA_019359885.1 Listronotus oregonensis
AAGTTATCAGGTACCTGAGATACGAGGGGTAACCGAAAATACAACTTTTTTAAAATCACCTTCTAGCGAAGAAACTAAGGGGTAGGACATATCTGTTCTACGATCTTCGTTTGACAAAAATAACGGTGTCGCAAACCGGGCTTATTTAACTTCACTCATAAGCGAGAAATCCCGTAAAACACACGAAAATAGGACACCCTGTACGTCTCGAGTTGAGATTTGGGCTTTGTTCCAAAAGACAAGTACTTCCTAAATTGCTAACTTAGCACTTTGATGAAGATTTAACTTCACTTCATATAAGTTAAAGAACAGTACACTTAATACATCTTTACTTGATGGAAGTTTACTTCCAATAATCCGCGTAAGTGTAATTACCAATTAGGTGTGTTTTTCAAAATTTCTTATAAAAATATTTAATCAGTTGATAAAAATAGATAAAATTAAAAATTTTTTTCAATAAAAATTAACAACCTGTAGCTAAAGAACTAGGAGATTTTTAACCTTTTTATATATATATATATATATATATATATATATATATATATATATATATATATATATATATATATATATATATATATATATATATATATGTCCACGGAAAAGGTGTTGAAGAGAAAAAACTTTTTTATTTTTGATTTTATCGAAAAAAGCTACTCTTGATAAAAAAAAATATTTTTAATTTTGCTAGTTCTTAGAGTAAGATTAGGATGAAAACATTTAACATATTTTTTACGCGGTGTTCAGAAAATTGAACAAACTTAAAATGGTACAAGAGTAAAGTGCATTTATTTGCTAAGATATGGAAATAAGTTACTAGAAAAAGTTGTTCAAACGTAACAGGTAGTCTCTAAATACCAATTTTCAAGAAAATCAGCCCACTTTTATTTATTTGTGATTAAAGTTTTATTATCAATTAACTAATTCCAAATTTTTGCACCAGTAGGCGTTGATAGTGACAAGCTTTATTGACACTTCGCTTTTATAATGCATTAGCCGCAGTATCGTCAGCTTTAAATGCTTACTTAACCCCAAAAAATTTGATAATAAATTGATATTAAAAATTTAAATTGATATTAAAATAAATTTAATCACAAAAAATAAAAGTAGGCCGATTTTTTCGAAAATTGGTATTAGAGACTACCTTTTAATTTTGAACAACATTTTTTAGTAACTTATTTCCATATCTTATCAAATAAATGCACTATACTCTTGTACCATTTTAAGTTTTTTAAATTTTCTGAACACCGCGTATAAAATATGTTAAATGTTTCTATCCCAAGTCTCTTAGAAGTAGCAAAATTTTTTATCAAGAGTAGCTTTTTTCGATAAAATCAAAAATAAAATAGTTTTTTCTCTTCAACACCTTTTCCGTGGACATACTGTATATATATATATATATATATATATATATATATATATATATATATATATATATATATATATATATATATATATATATATATATATATATATATATATATATATATATATATATATATATATATATAATATATATATATATTATTTAACAATATATACAAAAAATATTTTTAAGCTACAAATTTTTCTAAAAAAATTAATATTTGAAATTATTTAAAAATAACTATGTTTCATTTTATATTTAAAAAAATTAAAAAATTTAAGGGTAAAGATGTTCAATTTCAGAAAATATAAATTTTTCAAATTTTGAAAACATTTTTGATTTTTCTCATTTTCGTAGAGGATTAAATTTTGGCAAATTGTAAAATGAAAAAATTAGACAAATCAGAAATGTTTCCAAAACTTTTGAAAAAATTCCCATGTATTCTCTAAATAATTCTAAGGCATTTTACTTTTATAAAAAAAATTTGCAGAAACCGTTGTTTTCGTGTAAAAAATTTATAAAGCCAAATAGCAAAATAATTTTTTTCAGATTTTTTTTTTTTAATGTTGATTTAAAAAGTTTTGTTTATGAAAATTTAACTAAAACGACTATAAATTTAAAGTAAAATCTATTTTCAAAAGTACATCAATAAACTTATTTAATATAATGATGATTTTTAAAAAAAGTGATGTCCCTTCCGGGATTCGTTCTTTGGACTTTAAGGACAAAATAACAACGACATAACCAGCACCACCATAGTACCTAACTATTGTTAAAGTTATAATCTTTCTGCTTTTTTGCTGGATAAAACTTAAGTCAGTAATATTTCTTAAATTCGATATCCGGAGTATGGCTTGCAGAGACTAAAGGACCAAATGGCACTAGGCAGTGACATTTGGTCATAAGATGATTTTATTAACTGTCCAAAAATAGTTGGACGATTGGTATTTGTAATATTATTTTACCTAGAGGTGCCTGCTTTTTAATTAGATACAATATATCTATATTTTATTTATATAAGTAGTTTGTAATGTAATGTAAATGTAATTTGATACAGATAAACTAAAGAATTACTTTATTTTATTTCTCTTTTCTTATATATACATTTTTTTTCAGGGACACTATGTCTATTATCGTTTGGTCTAATAATTGCTGGATGGGGTTTCACATCTTTAATTTATACCCCTCTACAGATGCTTCTAAATATCCGACTTGAAATGTCTCCAGGTAAGTTAAAAAATGATTTCTGTAATTAACCCAGATCACAACACTTTTCATACAGCATGTCCCACCAGTACCCAGCCCCTTAAAACGTAAGAAACGTGGACCATTACACAATCATGCGTATGGAAACCATTAAACAACACTTACAGAAAATATCAAAGTATTTTATTGTTAACTGTTTTTAATATTTAAACTACTAAAAACGCCAAATCTTCGCCGCAAATATTTCAGATGGTCCTTATTAAACCTTTTCCCTACGAATAAGATCCACCAAATTCCTTTTAAAAAGCGAACAATCGCACCTTAAGATATTTTTACAAACGGTTAGTGACAACCCAAGACGGCATACAATTTATTGGAACGAATTATATTGTGGTTATTGTGGTAACTCATGATGGTGGGTAAATTTGCTCAGCTGGAAAGAATGTGGCTGATCATGTACTATTAAATAAATGTATTATATTTTTAGGACTTCCTCCCTATGAATGGTGGGTCAATCCACCCGATGAGGTTCTACTTAAAGCGTATATATTTAATATTACTAATGCAGAAGAATTTATGAATGGGGCGGATAAAAAGTTGTATTTCCAACAAGTAGGACCCATTATCTACAGGTAAAAATACTATTTAAAAAAAGTCAAACATAATGAGGGTTTAGGTCTATGATGCACTGTTTTTATGGTTGTAGAAGTTTCATAATGCCACTTTTATGGAATGTTTTTGGTTGGGCGAAAATCGGCAGCAATAGCTGCCCAAAACTCTTTGACTAATCCAAAAAGATAGAACACTAGTTACTTACATGATAACCAGTGGCTTACGTTAAAATAATATTACTTCCCTAAAGACATACCGACATCGTCGGGCGGCATGTATTAAATAACATATAGTTTTTTAATAGGGTCAATTATTGGCTTCACTAATTATTTTGAAAAAAAATTCTATTGAAGTTTATTAAAGAGATACAAATCTACGTCCATAGTAAACACTTTAGATTTCATCAGTAAAACAAACATTTTTCAAAAATTTCCTCTCCATGTTTGCCCTTTTCATTATATCAAAGCAACATTCCTGCCATCCTATTTTATCCCCATCCCTAAGCTCTTAATGTCTTTCATATTTATATATAAAGTATGATGTTTCAAAATCCAGAGCGCTGTTGAGTGATCTTTTCTTACAATATTCTAAAATTTTCTTGTGCTCAACTTCCGTTAATTTTTTTTCACGTGCAAGAAAACTTCCAAGTCTCTATCTTCTTTTACATTTTCTTCTTTTTGATATTCCCTTGCTTCACATCTGCAGTTATTTATTACTATTCCTTTGGTCTTAAATTTTTGGATAGTCCTATTGACTGTTTTAATGGTTTTTGGGCTGTTAGGCCAGCGTCGATTGTTCGGTTGACTTGACGTTTCGCCAACACGAGCGGTTGGCATCTTCGGAAGTTGCTTTTGCGAACTAGTGGGCTTTGCGTGGTCGTAGCTCGTATTTATATGTTGGGGAGGCAGTGGGCGGAGCTTCGGTTACTTTCGGTTCCAATTGGTTCCGGTCGGTTTTGCTCGTAAAGGGTGCAATTCCAGCACGCTTAATTATGGGGATCCATGTTTTGTTAATCTTAACTGCTTCCTCTTTTTTTAAAAGTTGTTGCTATGCTTTTCTATCTCTCTGGCTTCTCTATAGAGTCTGGAATGGTATGCCGATGTGGTAGCGAGTACTTGGGTCTCCTCAAACTTTATTCGTTGGTCCGTTGTAAGGGTATGTTCTGCTACGGCAGATTTGTCTGTCTGCCCCAGACGACAGTTTACTTTATGCTCTTCCACATGTGCACGGAATGCGATAAATTCCTGAAGACCAAAGTGGATCTCTTTTGTCTTTGGCCGATCGAAGGCATTCTTTGATTTTCCTCGTTGAGTTTGAATATTGTTTTTACATTTTTCTTTCGTAGTAATCGACCAATCCTGTCCGTAACCCCCGGAATAAAGGGCAGAAATGCTTTTGCCACTGGCTGGAGTTATTCGTTCTCCACGGGTCTGGTATTTGTTTGTTCCATTGATCTTTTAATTTCTCGCTCTGAATGACCATTGGCCCTTAAAGCTTTATGAGTAAGTTCTGCGTTTAGGCCCTTCAAGCTTTATGAGTAAGTTTAGCGAAATTCTTTTGCCTTTTCTGTTAGAGTTTTAATGACTCCATATTCTGACATGGGTGGTGGTTGAACCTATGTGTGTGGGTTTTCTGTATACCGTGTAGCCTAATGATCTTCCTTTATGCGTTAATAATACATCAAGGAACGCTAGCTTGTTGTTGTCCTCGATGTTCATCGTAAAGTGTATATTTTCGGTTAATGTGTGTCAGAAATTCTTGCAGTTTATTTTGTCCATGACTCCATATTGCGAAAGTGTCTTCCACAATTAAAGCCTTAGTTCTTGAAGAGAATGATATATTAGTAAGTTTTGGTGTGGTATCCCTCTGGAGAGTGAAGCTAAGGATGCAATGAAACACATATATGACAACTTCCCAGAAGATATCTCCAGTTATTTCAAACATTTCTTGACAACCACCTTTTTTCATGTGACAACAAGTTTTATGAACAGACTGAAGCAGTAGCAATGGGAAGCCCGCATAGCCCGGTAATAGCAAACGGTGTTACCAAAAAATCCAAAGTTTTTACAATGGACGTAGATTTGAAAGCTTTTTATATTAATTTTTCTCCAAAATAATTAAAGAAGCCAATAATTAACCCCCTTAAAAATTACATGCACCACCCGGTATACTTTAAGGCTCTTTAGAATCCGCAGTGAGAATTATTTTTAACTAAGATAGACCAATTCCTATTTTATTTTAAATTAATATCAAAGTACATTTATTTTACTTCAGGGAAAGACTGACCCATACAAACGTCCATCATAACCCCAACAGTACGCTTACATATACAGCCAACAAGACGACTGTATTGTTACCTGAAATGAATACCATTAACCTTAATGATACCGTATATGTTCCTAATTTGGCTGTATTGGTAAGTATCAATTGTAGTATAACCGCAAGACGAGACAAGATGTGAGAAAAATTATCTTCTCTCAGTTGAGACCAAGACAATTATAGTGATCACTCTATAATTATTGTCTTTGCTTGAGAGAACACTTTCGCCCATCTTGTCCCGTTTTTCTTGTAATAAAAATATAATTTATGTAAGAACGTCAGGATGTCCAAAATTCGATTCTCATCATTGGGATTTTGGAAAATTAAAGGGATACGATGTCAATTAAATGGAGGCAAAGTTTTGCAATTTGATGCCGATCAAAATGTCACCTTAAAATTTTATCTGCATATAATGTATTTCACAGGACGTACTGCCACCAAGGATGTTATACAGGTTGTTCCCTAAAGATATGCTAATATTTAAGGGGGTGATTCTTGGACTCATTTGAAGAAAAAAAAATTCTATGAACGTATGTCGTAATAATATTTTTCATTACCAGTACGGAAATGACGGTTTTTCCGTGCGCGCGTGACAAATTCGGAAACTCATGCAAGAACGGAAAAATCTATTTCTGGACGTGTAATGAACGATATTTTTATTATACTTAGATACCTGAAAACAACATAAACAAAAAACATCGCAAAAAATGATTTAAGAAAATTAAAACAAATTAACAAAAAAAAATTACAAGCTAATTAAATCTAAGAAAATTAATTTTGGACGGAACCTTTATGATTAATGGTTATATTTATTGTACAATTCGTATTATTGTTGAAGCTCAATCCCCTTTGTATTTCTTTTTGTTGAACTAAAGATGTCGAAACGGAGTGTTCGTGTATGTTTTGGTTCTCTTGATTGACTGTTACAGATTTTGTAGTTTCCAAGTTACAAGGCCTAAACAACTTTTGGGATACTTCAATTTTTCTTTATATGGACTTCTCTATATATCCTTTTGCTACATTGAAAAAAAGCAATCCTCCATGTCTTTTTAAAGTGAGCAAATCACCGCCGCTTTCTACCAACATGGTAGCCAAAGAACGCCTTAGCCCATGTCCGGTATATTCTTAGTGATTTTTTAGTTTTAAGTATTTTGCAACAAGTTTTGGAATACAACTGATTTCTTTGGAACATATCCTACAGCTTGTCGTTTCAAAAAAGCGATAGTTTTTGGATATTGGTTGTGAGTATTTTCTTTTATTGCCAAACAACACTTTAACATGGAGAATCGACTCCATAAGGTGGATGATTTCAAATATTTGGCTTTTTCAGAAAAATAAACTAAGAGAATATCGTCACTCACAATTTTAATTCTTTTCTGAGTCCGCCATTCGGTAAAAATGTGATATTCATGTTCATATCTCAGCCTGGATTTCACTGCTAATAAATCTGCACTCACTTCTGCCGCTTGTTGCAATATAATATCGGGAATATCCGGATTTTCTTCCAAATCTGAATTCATTTTTTGAAAATGGCATAAACTTCACTGACAGAAAATAAAATATGTCAATAATAAATAAATAAAATATGACATTAATAAATAAATCGTTGTTATGAACAGTTTCCATGGATGGATTTTTGTAAAAGCGCACGGAAAGAAGGATCGGGAGAAAAATTCCATGCGCTGTTCTAAAAATGTCATATTTACTGTATTTTTTTACACAGAAAATTTAGTATTTTCAGGTAAGTATAATAAAAAAGTCTTAACTTTTAAGATAGAGAATGATAATTATTTTTTAAATTGGTTTTGTAATAATAACTGAGATAATATTGTAGACATCTTTGTGAAATTTGGTACATGTCTTCTATGCATCAAGGTGCATTTTCCGATGTACAAAATTTTTATTTTCTTTACCAGTGGCATCCGTACCAGTTTTGCATTGAATATTTTATGAGAAAAAAATACTACGTCACTGCTCTCTCTTAAATTAAAAACTACTCTTAAAATCCTCATTTATCAGAAAAGATATTTTAATCATGGCTACCAGATAGCAGTATCTTTTCAAATATTTATCGCCGACTTAGGGAAACTGGTAGTTTCAAGAAAGATAGAAGGTAGACCTTGAAGTGTCAAAATACCTGAAATTAAGGACACGGTGCTGAATCGAAGAACATCCTGAGTCGAGTACGAGAAAGATCGCTAGAAGTCTGAATATTTGTCATCAAATTGTTTGGCGTATTTTGATTGATTTTTTGTTATACCCATACCAGTGGCGGCTGGTACATAAGAGCTGCAGAGCTGCAGAACCACCAAAAAAAAATAGAAAATAAGCCTTAAATCTAAAATAAATAAATGTTTCTGATGTTTAAATTATTTGTGTTTAATTAAAAAAAAGTTAAACGTATTGGAACACGATATGGAAGATAAGCGACAAGTAACTTCGAACGAACCCCGAGACAAGTTACATTGAACGAACTGCGCGACATTGCTGGCCTGACGTAGTCAACAACATATCTCCACGCGCTTGACCATATAAATTTAGCAGGGCGACACAATGTGGTTCTGTGCTCGTAATTTGCCCTCGCCTCTGACGTCGCGACTACCCGCGCCTTTTATTTTAATACCGTTGTTTTAACGGGAATATGTTCTGCATTTTACGCAGTGCTGAGGGATAGTGATTAGGTTTTGACGAGTTGTTCGAGCAGTTATCGGTACCGCGTTTTCTGTATAAAAATCTAAAATTTTCGCGTACTGTTATAAGCGTTATATTTGTTTTTTCCTTGATTAATATTCATATTAGAGATGGATATTATAGATAATTTATTAAATGTTAAAAGGTTTATAAAGTACACCTATAAAGAAAAAATTAAATTAAAGCAAGATGGACGTCCTTTACCAGATATTTCCATCGAAAAAGAAGGCTCAAGTCGTGGTAAACAGTACAAAAGACAATTTAATCGTGAAGTGTACTCAAGAAACGATTGGATTTGTGGATGCAATAAAAAAATGCTCTTTTCTGTTTTCCTTGTGTACTTTTTGGCGGAGATAAATCGTGGACCCAAATTGGAGTGACAGATTTAAATCATTTGAGTCAAAAAATAAAGAAACATGAAACGTGCCGACACCATTTACATAATGTAATGGAATTTGCTTTATTAGGCACCGTAAATATAAGGGAACAACTAGATTCTGCCTACTGGGTAAATATTCAAAAATTTAACGAAGAGGTGACAAAAATCGGTATGTTTTGTCTAAAATTATTGATTGCGTTAAATTTTGTGGAATATTTGACTTGGCACTTCGAGGACATGACAAGACGAGTGTCTCAGAAAATCCAGGAATTTTTCGTGGCCTTATTAACTTTAGTGCAGAGCTTGACAAAACTTTGGAGGAACATTTAGAAAAGTCGACAGTGTTTAAAGGGATTTCAAAAGAAATTCAAAATGACATTTTGGACTGTATTTTAGAAGTATGCCAGGATAGAATTTTGGAAGAAATTCGTCAATCTCCAAATCTGGCAATAATTGTAGACGAAACAACTGATGTGTCCGCAAAGACGCAGTTAGTAGTAATACTTAGGTATTCACGAAATGGCGAACCTATAGAACGTTTCTGGACCTATCTAAACCCTATTGGTGTTAATGCAGAGTCCCTCACGCAAGATATTTTACAAGTTTTGAATGTAATATTACCAGACACAAAATCAACCAATAAACTAATTGCTCAAAGCTACGATGGCGCAGCCGTAATGAGTGGAAGGCATACTGGAGTCCAGGCAAGAATTAAGGAGAAATTTCCATATGCCCATTTTGTGCACTGCTATGCGCATCAATTGAATTTAATAATGTCCAAAGCTGCTTCACAAAATTCACAAGTAAGACTTTTTTTGGTAATTTGCAAGAAATACCAGCATTTTTTAGAAATTCGCCACAACGTGTAGATGTACTGACCAAACTAGTTCAAAGAAGAATTCCCCATGGTGCGCCAACTCGGTGGAATTTTAACATCCGCACTGTTAATATTGTTTTTGAACATAGGGAATCTTTAATAGAATGTATGGAGAACATAGACGACTCTTTTACTAATCAAACTGTTTGTAGTGCCGCGTCATCTATCAGAAGAATGCTCTTAAATAAAAATTTTATTTTCTGGCTAACTTTTTTCCATCGTGTCATGCCTCATGTAGATGTTCTTTTTAACGAGCTACAAAAATACAAACAGACCCTGTAGAAATAAACAAAAAAATTGAGACTTTTGAGCAGAATATGATGTCACTAAGAAACTCAGTACCTGAAGTCGTTAGCCAAGCTTCTTCATTATCCACCGAGCCCTTATCTAAAATTCGTATAAATGACAGTAAATTGGATCATCGTATTGCCGCTATAGAAATCTGCGATGTAATTTTGAACTGTGCGAAAGATCGATTTGCATTTAAAAATCATTTATCTGCGGCTACTTTATTTTATTCTAATAAATTTGGGGAATTTTGTGATAATTTTCCCGAGAAATAATAAATTTAACATGTTCTGCTTATCCAGACATAGATAAAGAACGTTTAAAAACTGAATTATCAGTAATTTATTCCAGAGCAGACTGTAGATCTATAAAAGGAGCAGTACCGTTTTTAAAATTTTTAATAGAAAATAACTTATCAGGGGCATTTCAAGAAACCAAAAGAATATTAGAAATTCTCATAACAATTCCAATGACGACTGCAGAGGCTGAAAGATCATTTTCTACTTTAAAACGAATCAAGAATTTTTTACGTAATTCTATGACTCAGGATCGTCTAGTGGCTCTATCAATGCTATCAATTGAAAAGGAAATGATTCGTGAAATTTCAAATTTCAATGAGAAGGTTACAGACAAGTTTTCTTCCAAAAAGGACAGAAGAATCAACTTAATTTATAAAAATAAGCCTTTAGTCTTCGGAGACATTCTTTGTGACATTTACTTGTATAAACTGTTTTTCACTTGCTTCTCAAATCTGTGTAAGTTTATATTTATGTTATTTTTAATTCTGGTTTGTTAAATGTATATTACTAATCGTTTGCTGCTGTGCAGAACCTCTATATTTGTAACTCACGAGCCGCCACTGACCCATACCATATTTTAAGAGTACAGGCATTACTCCTCAGAGATTTTCCACAGCGTGTGAACTTCTGTCAGTGGTATCTTCGGATTATTGCACTAAATCTACAGTTTGATTCACAAATTTTGTTCACAGACAAAGTAATTTTTTTTCGGAATGCTATTTAAAATTTTGCGTTGGCGAAAAAAAACTAATAGTTAATTACACTCTTTCGAAAAAGAACTACGGGGGTTTCTTGAAGATGTGCCAATTGCGTTAAGAAATCGAATGTGATACATACATAATGGAGCCCTTCTCATTTCATAGTAATTCTCCGAAACAATAAAAAAAACAAAGTTGATGATGGCAGCTCAAAGACAAAACGTCGGTGTGTAATCTAAAACACTGTCTTGTAGAACAGAAAAAGTAGTAATGAGAATGTTAAATTTATTTTGTTATATCCATTTAAATAGGGTCATGAAAAAATGAAAATAAAATGCAAATATTCACTTTTTTTCAAAAAATTTTGGAGGTATTTAAAATTTTTAAACTTTTAAGGTGGCATTTTGATCAGCATCAAATTGTGCAACTTGGCCTCCAGTTAATCGACGAATTTTCAAAAATAATCATTTATTTTGGAAAATTTTACCACCCTGTATCTCAAAAGTTAACACGTTTAGGACATACAGTCATCTGAAGTTTTCTTCTTAAAATAAAACCAAAAATTGCCTCCTGAAATATTAACGTTCAACTAAAAAAAACTCTGTTTAATGTAAAAAAATTATCAAACATAATATTTTATTTCTCGTAAATAGTTGATTTCATCGATGCCAATCAAGAATACCTTTTTTTTATTTTAAGGTTAGGGCTACTTAAAAATAATATTGTTAAGCTTTTATCATACAGGGTGTTAAAAAAATTGCTATTATTGTGTCAGAGCTAGTCCGTCCCTGGCAAACTAAATAATCCAAATATGATTTAATGGGTTTATTTTAAATAATTTAATTTAATTTAGTAATTAAAAAAATATTAATTTTCGCATAGTATTTTAAACGTTATTAAAAAAAAAACGATTTCCAGGGGCGTCCGTTATGTACCTGTACTCCGTAGGGAAGGGGCGTAGGAAAAAAGTTTATAGGAATTTGTCATAATATTTTTGGGTTTTTATTTAATTCCGAGAGATTTCCCACATATTCTGGGACACCACGTATAAAAAAAAAAAAAAAACGATAAATTTAGTTAAAATGAAACCTATTATTTGGTTATAGAACCCTGATTTTCTATTACTTGGAGCAACCTACTTTGACTAAATTAAATTGGATATACTATTGGATTTAAAAAGAAGTATTAAGTAAACAACCAATAAATACGTCAATGAGCCATATTAGCTGACCGCAGGATTGCTTTCTAAAAAAAAACTTTATAATTTAAAAAAATGTAATAATAATTAACCACTAAATGATTAATGTGTTCCATTATCTATCTTTAACCATCTTTGAAACAACCTATATATTTTAGTTACTTAACAAAAAGTGCCTTCATTAATGTTTGTAAACCACGTGACCACGCGATTTTGGTTTGTAAGTGGCTCCTGCTTGGTTTTCTTTCCCATTTACAATGTTGCCAGATGGAAAAAAGTTCATAAAGTTTTTGCCGACATTTATTTTTCTGTGACAATTTACCAGCTTCTAAACTCCAAAACAAAAAAAAAAATGTTTAAATTATTAAAAACTGATTTTAATAACCTCCTAAAATTTTAAAAATTTCCCAAAAATCGGAATCAGTGCAGGTTAATGGTCCAAAGAACAAAAATCTTTTATGGGGAAAAATTTTAGTTTTGGCAACACAGCAACCCTTTTTTTCGACAGTAGACTTGACTGACACTACTGACAGACCATTGTTGGCGTTAGCGGTATTTGGTTTTGGATATTTTTTTGGAAGAGTTTTAGTTTTTTTGAAAAATTATGTTTGAAAACGAACCTTATAAGCTTAAAACAGTTCTTTTCAGAACTACTTTTCATATTTCTAATTTTTTAAAGGGAAGTTACATCTGTTTTTGTTATTGAGGTTACGTAAATAAAACTGTTTTTTTTACTTTTAGAAAATGTTTAAAATGTGGACTTTGGGAAAAAGCTATAATAATGACACATTTTTGAGTGCACTCGTAATGAGGATGGAACTTGGTCATATTTTTCCAAAGTTGCATGGACGGGTTTTGAAAGCCTGACAATCTTTTAATTTTGACTTGTCCATCACAGACATGTGCTAAAAATGGCTTTGAAAACGAATTGCATTTTAAGGGCAAGTCCACTGGAAGACTACCCTTTTCAGGGGAAACCCGTTCTTGATATACATTCTCGAATGGAGCACATTCCTAAGAAATCAGTGGAGAAGTTGTCTACTCAGTCCGGTAAAGATACTATTTTAAATAAAATTGAAATTAATGTTTACAGTGCCATATTTTTTTTTTAAAAAATTTTTTCATAAAGCCCCTAACCAAAAACTTGGAAATGCATCCATATAAGGTCAGTATTCGATTCCTTTCACCAGATTTTAAAAAGGGTGCAGTTTTGTCAATGCTTTGATGAGATTCTTAACAATGAATGGTGTTTTGGACCGTACTTTCTTCTCTGATGAAGCGTGGTTTCTTTGCCGGTTAAAAAAAATTTTTTAAATTGTTTTATCTTTAAATTTTTTTTGGCATGTAATAATTCTCTAATTTTTTTATTATGTAACTTAGGTAGTGTAATTTATTAATAATGTAAAAAAAAAATCTAAGTCAATCCATCATTTTAAGTCAAGTAGTTTTATTTAAATAATATGAATAAACTGTGTAAACTAAGAGTTAAAAATGACTTGAGTTTTCTATTAATTTAAAATTTACTAAAATCCAAAAGGTTAAAAATAAAATATATTAACGGATCTTCGCTAAACCCATCATAGTCAAAAGAACTGCACCAAAATAGGCCTTGAGGTTTTGTGCAGTAAGTAATTCAAATGCGGTTTCTTGCATTCCAATTGTATAAAAATTAAAAATTTGTAAAACAAATTTAATTAGAATAAATAACTCTTTTCATTAGAAAAAAGCAGTTTCCAAATACATCTTATGTTTGCAACTTAAAAAAAATTTTAACTATAAAATAATGATGCAAATGGGCTCAATTTGTCTCGGGGTTTCAGGTCTTTAATTTTTATATGATTGACAAAAGGGGCCCGAAGAGTACATGGTGCGCGCCCCAGGATGGTGTAAACTTCTAAAGTTTTAAAAAAATCCTCTAATGTCGGTCAACTGTCGTAAAACTTCACTAGACCACGTTTTCTATCTTAGCCCAAGGGGTGCTCCGTAGGCCTTGCAATCTCAAGTAAAATTCTCATTTTCATCATTATTTACCTGTTATCTTTTTTATAATTGCAAACCAAAATTAATTTAAAAATGATTTTAAGGTTTTTTTTCCAATAATTAAATTTTTTCCCAAAAGTTTGTAGACGTTGAACGATCGAATGCAAAAAACCACATTCAATCTCTTCTCCTCCTGTTAAATTTTTTGTACTTAAATCTAGCTTTTAAAATTATTGACAAACAGACTCAAAACAAAATCATAAAAAAAATTATCCAAAAGGACGTAATAACTTGGTTCAAATTACAATTATAAAAAATAAATGGTAAATTTTATAACCTTAAAAATGTTTTTGACAATTAAATATCGATTTTATGCGCGCCAATGAATTTTTCCCAAAGGGATATTTTATTAAATTTTTTTGCAACCTCTGAATAGGCAACCCCAACTTTTTTTGGTCATGGTTTACAAACTTAAAGAAGCCCCTTACTTTTTAGTTATAATGTAAGATCTTATTCAGAATTACTAAAACATATTTATTATTTTTATAGTTAATACCAGCTCACTTCTACGACGCTTCGATGTTTGTTAAAATGGGAATCAACTTAATGTTAAGATCATACAATTCCCAACCCATAGTCAAGACTACGATTCAGAACTACCTATGGAACATGACTGATCCTATTCTACGCCCTGCTCAAAAACTAGCGCCATCTTTGGTTCCTACGACTAATGTTGGAATTTTAAATATTGTAAGTGTTGCCAGAATTTTTCCGCTCTGTCCAGGGATTTTTTTGTACCAAAATGAAATGGCTAACGGATTTTATAATAGGTGGTTAAAAAACGGACATATTACTGATGCTGGTCTTTCACCCAAATTTTTACTCCTATTTGCTGCCCGCTGCGTATCCACCGCCTTTGGGGATTTTGTTGGAGTATATGAATACCTTTTCTTACCGGACTTATTTGCAAGCATAGATTTGATGACGGCCTTGACCTGAAAAATTTGTTACTCTTAGCCCTTTTATCGATCCCCTATTTCCACTAGGGTGTCCCCGTGAGAGGGATTCTATCTATACACATATTACACATTGCAATATATTTTATACTATTATTTACAGCTATTATTTTCTACTTTTTTTGAATGGTCCGGGCTCTGTAAAGAATCTAATTCAATGTCGAAAGTGACGGTTTGGGGAATGACAGAGTTAAAATCGAAG
This sequence comes from Listronotus oregonensis, assembly GCA_019359885.1. Lineage (NCBI taxonomy): Eukaryota > Metazoa > Arthropoda > Insecta > Coleoptera > Curculionidae > Listronotus > Listronotus oregonensis. The sequence continues at coordinate 15,132 of JAHBCN010012021.1, forward strand.
TCATTGTTGGTAATTTATCTTCGAATTCATTTTCCACCATTAGTTTCGATAACTCCATGATGATGTTGGTACAGAACAATTGAGGTACACTGCAGAGCATTTCAGAACTGCTTTTCTGCAACCACACATGCTTCCACAATTCTCTTTGCATCTGCAGAAAATTAATTTTATTAGATCGGGAGGTGCTGGAGGCTTCAAAGTTTGGATTAGTATCCAAATGTTTTTATGCTTTACCAGCAATCTAAAAATTTCAGTATTTTCCAGCCCCAAATGCACCTGGTGGTACACTCGGGACTAGGACCCTGCATCTTGTGTTGGAGGAAGCGATGATAAACTAAATGTGTTCTTGGTTACTGTCTTGGCGAAGCGTTTGTATCTCATGCTATCAAGTGAATCATCTTTATTACCGCCGATTAAAGCAACAAAAAAACGTTCGCCAATGATGGATCCACTTTCTCACTGAGAAATAACGCTGTACCGCTAGCTAACTATATTTCTTATTTTAAGCTCAAATGAATATGATAATACAATAATCTAGGTTTTTTACCACTAATAAAACAAAATATTAAAAACAAGTGGAATCAAGAGTGGCAAAAAATATGGATCAAACAAATACCTTTATTATAAATCCATTCTACAATTCCATCCACCCACTGGCATCCCCCCGTAATAACATACCTCGAATTACGAAAGTGATAAGCCGTTTAAGCTTTTAAACACGGCTGCTTTCCTAGCCACTTCCCAAAAAAGGACTAAAAACACCCTTTTTGTGTGTAATGAATATGGCGACTTAAATCATATTTTTATAACTGTGAAATAAACAAAAAACACACAATAGCCTAATACATTTTCTCATAAAAAAAAAAAATTTTTTTGCCATTATGGCTACCTGAAATTCTCCAAAGTAGTGACCCGAAATATTCTTGTATTTATGTAAATATCTAAAATCTGTAAATGCAAACATTTAATACGATTACCTAACCTATATTTTACCCAATTGTACTATCCTTTTACCTGGTCTACCAAAGTAATGTGCTTATTTGAAAGTCGCTGATCAAACCCTGGGCGTGAAGTGTGTGACCCTGTCAATATATGTATCCTATTGTCAGTATTAATATTTCTATTAGCCAAAGCACTCGTTTGCAAGGCCAAAAAAAAAAAATAATAATAATTTTTAATTTTTGAATTTCAGTTTACCCATGTTATAAGCTGCTGATGTTGTGTCACATCCTAAGAAAGCATGGGGAAACAGCAAATTAGAAATTATTGTAAAAAAACCAGAATATTTTAAGTTTAATAGTAGGAAAAAGGTCATTTTTAGGTAATTAATAATAAAGTTATGTTAAGAAAAGTATTAAAAACGATGTATGAAAATAAAAAATTAAGGCAGACGTTTCATTGTTACCGGCTTATTGTGGGAAGTAAGAACCTGGTCGACTTTGGAGCGTTCTGGAATGTCCATAAATTTCTCAAATCCATAAAAATTATAGGTCAAAATGTTGGTTAAAAATGCTCTATAAGAATAGTCCGAGGTCATTCAGTCGTAAAATAAAAAATAAAGAAGTTTTATAAGAAAAAAGAAAATTAGTTGGAAAATTTTCTCATATTTTTGTTAATAACTTTTTTATTAGTTATTTTATTAAAAAAGTTAAAACACAAAATTGTAGACAAAATAATTTGCTATAAATTATGTCTTTACAAATTTTTTTTGGAATGCATAGTTCGGGAGATATAGCGAAAAAGGCGTTTGCACCTCTTTTTCTAATATGGCGGCTGCAGGCCCAAGGTTCCCAACCCATAACCGGGTTTGGGAGCTCTGGTGACCCCCACACCTCCCAAAAATTAAATTGCGTCCTCTAATAAACGAAAGGGGAAAAAATTTGAAATTTTTAAACTAAGGGAAAATCCCAAACCCAGCTGATGGCTTTTTAACCAAATTTTACCCCTGTCCACCAGCCCTCCCCACCCTTTGTATCCACCCACGTGTCCGCTTTTTGGGATTTTGTTTGGTCGTTTAAAATATTTTAAGGATAAGCTATACACATAGTTGCATAGGAAATCGAAAAATGTTTATACCACCCAGATAGAGAAGCACTTATTTTTTTAAATAAAATAGACCCTACATTTCTTTCAGTTAAAGTTTCAAGTGGATCAGAATGGATACAATTATTGGACCAAAAAAAAAAAAATATCCGTACCACCTTATTATCCTCCATTGCCTCGAGTAACATGTTTATTGGTTTATTTCGTTCAATAAATAGAACATTTTAAATCAATTTTCAGATTGATTGGAGTAGGTATACTTTGTACTAAAAAAATATTAGCGGGATTTTTGTTCAAATTCCCTTTTTGATTATATCTCCTTTATAACTTATTTTATTAAATGTGTGTTATAACCTTTTTTATAGAGCCTATTAAAAATTATATGTTTTGTTTTATACGATTTTTATAGCACTTTTAGTTTTTAAGATATTTGCGTTATTATTTTAAATTTAAATCATTGATATCTTAAAAACTAAAAGATCTACAAAAATTTTATTAAACAAAAATTAGGTAGTTTTATAAAGTTAATAATTTTAATTATATACCTTTTTTTTCTAAAACTAATAGTTTTTGAGTTATATTAAAAAAAAACAATTTTTGACGATTTTTCCTAGCAGAAAAAAAACAATTTAAACCTGCTTCGCTGAGGCAGCAGTGTGGCTTTAAATTGACTATAGTTCACAGAAATATTTAAAAAATATGCCTATCTCTTATTGGCCGTTTTTTTTTGCGGAAGCGTCCCGGACTATATCATCGATGACGGCCTTAACCTGAAGAAAATTTCACATTTTTACCCCTTATAACTACCCTCTGAATCCACTATGGTGTTCGCCTGCGCGGGATTGAATGGCATATCATCGATGACGACCACATCTCGGCTCCATCTCTTGGACTATTATTAAAAACCTTTGTTGGCTGTCATTAGGATAAAAATCGCTTACTATGGCTATTATTGTATAGGATAATTTTTTAAAAAACCAAACCCTGTATTGAAACCAAATACTCTTTTTAAAACAACTAAGTAATTCTAGAGTAAAAATCGTTAAAAACTACTTTAAGAACTAACAACAATTTTTTTCCAAAATTTTTGTTAAAGCTATTATCTTGAATTTTTTGTGTTTCAGGTATATTCAAACTTTATAAACAACGTCACCGTGTTTATAGGTAGCAAAAATGGAAATTCAAAGTTCTTTACCATCAATAACTACGATGGTTCGGAATATCTGCCTTATTATTCTGATCCAAAAAAGTGCCAAGCCAAGTTCAGAAATTCTTCAGAAGGGTTGGGGTATCCTCAGATGTTTACCAGAGATACCAACTTAACGTATTGGAGAAAAACACTTTGCAAATTGGCTGACTTAAGATATGCAAGTAGGTATTGTGAGTAAAATTAAACAATTTTCGGTAAAATTGCATATACGGTTTTCTGCTATTTTTGGGGTTTTTTGAATTTTTTTTTAAAAAATTACATTTAAGTATCCTTTGGGATAAAAATATAGGAGAAAGAAATTTGTTTAATTTTTGTTTTTTCAACCAAATAAACTTCGGATTTGGGGTTTTGAGGCGGGCGGGGTAAAAACGTATAAATTGATAATTAATTTTTTAAACATAAAAAAAACAAAAAATCTATTGACAAAATAAAGAAAATCGGGAAAAACAACTTTTAAAAATTTAAAAAAATATGGGGTTGGGGAAAAAAAAATTTTAAAAAATTTGATAACACATTTTTCTACATTGTCAAATTCAAAATAAGTATCAACAGTGTTCCGGAAAATTTAAATTTTTGGCCATCAAATTTTGATTTCCCGGGGTTTTGTCTAAAATATAAGGGAAAAAAAAAAAGGCGGCACAAAAATAACCATGCCCCCACTGGGGCCCCGTCTAAACAGTTGGTCATGGTTAATTTTGGTTAGTTAAAGGGGTTTTTATTTTTCCCAATTATATTTCAGAGGGAAAAAAGCGGGAACGTATTCGAAAAGACCCTGATTTGGCAACACTGCACGCTGACGTTCCGTCATAAGGGGGGGAGTTTTCGCATTATATGGAGAAAAAAAGGTAATTTTAAATTTTAAATTAAAAAAAAAATATTAAAAAAAATAATTTCTCCCGGTAGTATATTTGCAATCCCTAAGGACAGGAATATGACTATATAAAAATTTTACCATATAACCCCAAAAAAAGAAAAAAAACCCGTATATGCAAAAAAAAACCCAAAAATTTTTTATTTTTTAAGTCTAAGATGACATTGCCCACTTTTAACCTTAATTTTGGCACATGTCAGGTATTTTAAAGAAGAAAAAAAATCTGACATGAGCACTTTATAACGTCAAATAAAATATTACTTTAATAAATGTTTCAAAAGCTTTAAAAAAAAGCGTAAAGTATTCGTGGATAACAACTTGCTTTATTTCGAGAATTCGAGCTACACCGTCGTGCTCGAAAAATCGCGCGTCTTTTAAAGACCTTAATATACACATATACTTTAATATACTATTTATTTTTGGTTTAACACCTGACTTTACTAAACTGATTTGTTGCATTTAAGTCCATGTATTTGCAATTCGGTAATAAAATCTAGTACAAATGATAATTAAGATTAATTCCTTTTTTAAACCTGGTTAAGTATTTGAGCAGTCACACCCCTCGCTCCTATTTAAAATCAGTGGGTTGTGCATCTCCTTGTTAGGGGAATGAAGTAACAAGGATCAAAACTTTAGACAAGTTGTTTTCCCTCGAAGGAGAAATCAACTGATTCGAGCAGTTCTTCCGTTTTTCATTTTAAAGTCGAAATATCGGGATGTAAAATTTTTCTTAGCCCACCCTGCATAATAGGGTATTTTCCCCCTTTTTATTTTTATAATGTTGTGTGAAAAAATTTAAAAAAGAAACACAATTAAAAAAAAACCGCTAAATAAAACGGAAAAATAAAAACCCCCCTTCTTTTCTATTTAAGGTTTAATTATTGTAATTTAAATAGCCCGCCACTCCCCTAACCAATAAAACCCAAATGGATCCCAAGCCTGTTTAGGAACCCCCCATATCGACAATCGTTTTGATTTTAACGAAATGCTAAAATGCGAAATGCTTTTAGACTTTACACAAAAAAAGGAGACTACCTAAATAGTTTAAATTTGGGAAAAAAAACATAAAATTTCATCAAAAGGGGTTTTCAAACAAAATAGGCGTCCTTCGGGCTTTTCCCCAATACCTACAGCAGCACACCTTTTTTTCTCCTATCGTCTTTTTTTAAAAAAAAAGAATATTTTAAGATCCAAACCCCGGTTTTGGTTTCGCAAAAATAAAAAATTTTTTTTCATTTTAATAAAATAACGAAATTTTTCGAAAAAGGGTTATAAAGGAAAAGGGGGTAATAATAACTATAGTAAAAATTGGAAATTTGGAAAGAACACACATTTCAAATTAGAAATTATTAAAAATATTAGGGGTTTAAAGGGTTTTAAGTTGACATTGACAATATACTTTAAAAGGAAAGCCAATTTGTAGATGTTGGGATATCGATATTTGATGACGGGGATCGAATAAAAAAAACCAAACAAAAGAAATTCCCCAAAGAAAATTTGGGCCGTGCGTACGGGCCTACAAAATTCAAACTTAAAATTGATTTTGGGGTTTCCGGAGGGAAAAAAAAGGGGAAAAAAAATTTTTTGGGCCTTTTTTTTTATGTGGCTTTGTAATAAGCTAATAAAAAAAAATCATGAAAAACGCCTATTATATTATAGCGATTCCAAAAATTTATATACCAGGAAAGTTTTTATGCAATGGGACCATTTCGGTTCTGGTTTCGGGATATAGCGACTAAGTGTGCTTAGCCCTATTAATTGAAAAAAATTCGTCAAAAAACCCACAAAATTTAAATACGTATTTATGTTTCGGTGCCAAGTTGATCACCGTTAAGATTTACCTAAATGAAAAAATAAAATAAAGATTATATTTAAATTTTTATTAATTTTGATTTAAAATTAAGTAAATTCCAAGACTTTTTGAGTATTATTTCCGATGTTTTGTTATAAATAACTTGTTAGTTTGTTTTGACTGAAATATTTATTTTCAAAGAGACAAGAAAATGGTGGTGGTTAAATAATTTTAAGCTTTCCTAAAATTAAGTTATTAAACAATACAAAACATATTTATAATAGATTTCTCAAAAAAAACTAACTTTTATGAAACTTTTATTTAGTATAAAGTTGTTACTATCCTGAAAATATTAACAAAAAAATTATAAGAAAAAGTTTTTTTTTAAAAGAATTTTTTTAAAATGTAAAATTTGAGATATAAAAAAATAATTTGATTTGCCCGCGGGTTTTTATTTTTTTGGCTTTTTGGGTTTTCCCCCCTTTTTTGGGGAAAATTGCTCCTCCCTCCCCTTTTACTTCATCGCGTCACATTACATTACGCTCCCCGCGCTTGGTCTTCCGTCACATCCCCCCCCAGAGTAGGGGCCGGGAGCAAATTTTTTTTTTAAAAGTATTTAAAAGTTATTTTTTGTTTTTAATTTCGTTTTTTTCCCAAATCCCATATTTACAAATCCAAAAATGGCAATTTTATTAACGCCCCTTTCCCCAAGAGACGTAGTTTTAAAATGTTAAAACAAATAGTTTTTAATTGTAATTAATATCTCACATACCAATTTTTCTACTTCCAGAAATGACAAATTTCGATCTAAAATTTCACCCTACATTTTACCCCTTTAGGGGGAAAGTTTTCTATTCCTAGTTTTCTGCGTAACCAAAAACATAATTACCAACTGCCATATTGACCTCTTTAAACATGTTAATACAGATAATTTTTAATTATTTTAATATTAAAATTAAGACACATTTTCTTTAAAGTAGCACTCTGTTAATCGTGTTTTTTTTAACCAAATTAAGTTATTAAAACCTAGTCACATATAAATTTTATTTGTTCTTGACCCTACGGTTTGCAAATTCTTACTTAGTTGTCTTGCCATGGTACATGTTTTACTTTTACAGGAGATGATACCAAATACGGTGTTAATGCTTACCGATTTCACCTAGCACCATGGGCGTTTGATAGAATGGGATGGGAAGGAAATGATGACTGTTTTGCTGGATCACCATCCCTTCCAAATGGATTAATAGATGTATCTCCTTGTTACTGGGGTAAGTTTTTCGTTACACAAAGCGTAAAATTTAACAAAAACGTAATTTAATATAAAATGGTTTAAAAATATTTATTAAAAATACATAAGCATTAATTAATTCACCTTAAAAAATGATTTCTTATTTCATATTTAAATTTAACTGACTAAAATATTTTTTAGGATTTCCCATAGCTGCCAGTTTTCCACACTACTTACATGGTGATGATATTATTAGAACTTATGTTGATGGCTTGACTCCAAATGAACAGGATCATGGATCATACGTGTTAATAGAACCTGTAAGTCTAAATAAAAAAAATATATATTAATTTTCTTTACATCTTTACATCTTATTTATTATATATAAGAACCGTAAGTATAAAATTATTATTGATATCTTTATAGTAAACTTATATAAAGGTATTTAGGAGATAATTTTTACAAAATTTAATCCCCAGGAATAACTAAAAATAATAAGTCTTTCTTCTGAATTACCCTAATTAACATAAAATCCACACCGCATTCAGTAGCACGAGGTCTGATCACCTAGGTAGGTAGGTAGGTTTAAAGTGAGTGGACTTTTTTCCCCCACTGCCCCCGCGGGGTTCTATTTTTTCCCCCTTTTTATATATTTCTCCCAATAGGATCAGAATTCTAATGAATCCGATGCCAGATTGGGAGAGATTTTTTTAATTTTTTTTTACTCGTGTCGCCGGACACGAGCACAATATGTGTATTTGATGTGTTTTTGTGCCATGCCCTCCCCCCCCGGTCTAGTGACTTTAGCTACCAGGTCCTTGTCACGGAACCAAAAGTTCTTTCTTTGGGGTTATCCTCCCCCTTTTCCCCAAAAAACGGTCCTATTCGCTTTCGTTTAAAGCCGGGAACCCTTTTTTCCCTTTAAAGGCGGCCCCCCCCCCCTTCTTTTGGGGATTGGGGATCCCCTTCCTAAGCACCTGTTTGTTGGGATGGATTACCCTTCCCCGTGAGGCGCCGGTGACTTGGGTCCCTTTTTCGAAAAGGATTCACCCTTTTCGGTCGGCGCCCTTTGTCTGCTTTTTTGAGACCTCGGGGAAACGGATTTACCCTTTTCGTCAGCGTACCTTTGTCTTTTTTTTTCCTATGAAAGCGGGTTCTGTCCGCTTTCTTTTGGGAAAAGGGCAAGGGGAAGAAACCACAAGGCAGAGCCCCGCATTCCCCCAAAATAAGGCTAGATACTTGAGGGGCGCCCTGGTTTTCGAGGCCCGTTGGAGACACCTGTTTAAGGAAAAGGGTGTCATTCACTCATCAGCAGGTTTCCCCCCACCTTGATTTTCCTTTTTTGTTCTCTTACCGGGGTCCCGTTCCATGGGGGGGGCCAAAAAAGTTTCCAATAACCAGAAAACCCCCAGCGCATTTCCAAAAAAATCCTACTGGGCCCAACCCCGACAACGACGTGTGGACACACCTTTGGGGGTGATCACCATCAGATTACTAATGACTCCGGGGCCTTTTTCCCAAATTTGATGTGGCACATGCCACGATCCCAAAAAAATTTTTTTCCCAAAACCCCCAAAAATTTTTTTTAATTAAAAAACAAATTAATTTTTTTTTTTAGATAACTGGAATTCCTTAAAAAGGGGGGACCCCCGAAAAAATGCTTCAAACCCCAAAAGGCGTGGTTTTCCTCCCAAACCAAAAAAATTTAGCGTTTTTGGGGTTCCCACTGGTTGGTTTTAAAAAGGTTTAAAAAAAAGGAAAAATTAAAAAATTTTTTAAAATTTTCAGCCCCCCCCATAAAAAAAATGAACAAATAAATAATATTTTTGATTTTAAAACTTCCCTCTATATTTTCAAATTTTTCATATGCAAAAACCCCCCCATTTCCAAAAAAGGGAAAAAAAAATTGGCAACTATGCCCTTCAGATTAGGACAAACTTTTCCTGTTCTTTAGTCATATGATTTACGTTGAATGACCTGTTGCTCTGGGGTTTTATTGTAATAAACCCCAATTTTTTTTTAAAAAATAGGAAGATAAAAAAACCCCTTAAAGGGGGGACTGGGGGAAATTTGTGAGTGACCGGGGAATTTTTTTCCGAAAAATTTCCGTAAAAAAAAAAATTTTCGGGGGGGAAAAGGGGGTTTTTAAAAATTTTAAAAAAATTTTAAAAGAAAAAATTTTTTGGTGGTGCTTTTTAAAAAAAATTAAAAGAAAATTTTTTTAAGATTCGGTTTTTTTTAATTTTTTAAGGTATCTTTTTTTTTTATTTTTTTTAAAAAAAACAAATATTAGCATTGGGGAAATTTTCCCGGGACGGGGGTACAATTTTTCATTTCCTTTTTTTAAAAAAAATTTGGGGTTCCCGGGTTTTAAACTTTTGGATAAACTTGAAAAAAAAAATTGGGGGCCTTACAAACGACACCTATTCTGCAATTTGCCAAAACCTTTTTTTTACTAAAAAATTGACTATTCATTTTCAAAATTTTTTTTTGGGGGGGATAATTTTGGAAATTTATTTTGGGAATGAAAAGTTAAAAAAAATTTTTTAAAAAAGATTTCGAGGTTGTAATTTTAAAGGGGGGGTTTATGATATTTTAAAATGAAAAAAAATTAAAATCAAAAATTTTAGCGCTGTTTTAGGGGAATTTTTTTTTGGGGGAGATTAAAAAAAAAGGGGGAGCTGACCAGGAAAATGACCCCGGGTTGGACAATCCCCAAAATTTTTCACTAAAAAATTTTTTTTTTACTTAAAAAGAATACCAAATGAATATAAAATTTGGGGAAAAAAGGGCAAATTTATATAGCCGGTTAGGGGTGCCCAAAAATTTTAAAAAAAAATAATAATTGTAAAAAAGGGTTTTTTCTTTTGAAAAAGGGAAAAAACCCCTTAAACCCGAATACTTTGAGTTACAACTTTGGGGTTAAAAATTCCCCAGTTTTAAAGAGTCTTTTTCCATATTTTGGGTTTTTAGAAAATTATTAATGCCCTTTTAAAATGAGAGGATTTCCCAAAAAAGGAAAAAAAAAAAAACTTTCCGGGATTTTAATAATTTTTAACACTAGACAAAAATGAAGGTTTTTTAAGATTTTTGTTTCCGAAAAGTTTTTTGGGCGGGGGAAAAAAAATATGTTCATTTGATGTGCTCATATTTTCAAACATTTTTTAAATAATTATTTTAAAAAAGGGGAAAAAAAAAAAAACCCACAAAAAAAAAGGGAAAAGGTTTAGTAAAAAAAAAAAAAGGGAAAGGGGGCACATTTAATAAATAAATAAACAAAACAAAAAAATAATAAAATTCTAATTAAATTTTTAAATTACACTTGTTTTTTTTTTTCAAACACTTTCTTATTTTTTTTTCCCCATCCCTAAATTAATTTTTTTTAGATTTTAAAATTAAAATATTTTTTTTTTTCAATTATTATAAAAAATTTAATTTTTTAAGGAAAATAAAAAATTTTTTCGCGATCTTTAAATTTTGGTTTTAAAAAATTTTAAAAAAACGCGCCTCGATACCCGGATCACTGCTCATCGCGCTCGGGGGAAAAACCATTTTAATTTTTATTTTGCGGGGGGTTCCAAGGGTTGTTCAGGGTTTTGAAAAGGGCTGGGGACATATGTTTAAAAAGGTTTTTAAAATTTTTTTAAAAATTTTAAAAATTTAATTTTCCCCCCCAAAAAATTGCCCAAAAAAGGGTTTTTTGCAAAAAAAAGGGGAAAAGGGGGGGAAGAAAAATAAGAGCGATAGCTTATTCGACGCGGAAAGCATGTCTGAAAAAGGCGTTTTGAGGTTTGGTTTTGCCAATAAAAAAGGTAATTGTTAGAAAAAAAAAACCTTTTTATGTCTGTTTGTTGATTGTTTACGCGCCCCCCAAAATTTCTACTGATTATTTTTATGCATTTTTGGAGGTTGAGTTTTGAAAAGGGAATTGGCAAAACCCCCAAAAGCCCATTTGATGGGGTTAAATTGGGGGCTAGAATAGATTCTTTTGTTTTCGAACCGTCTGTGTAGGGGGTTTGATGTTGTTGGGGTCGTCTCTGTCTCCTGAATCATTATTTTTTTATTTATCTTTTAAAACTATTATTTTTTTAAAAATTTTTAAAAGGGGGAATGTTGTTATTAATTAAAAAATTTTTTCCCCTTTTTTAATAAGTTTTTTTTTTAAATCAATTTTTTAAAAAATTTGGGGTTTTTTTTAATTTAAAAAGAGCAATATATAGTCAAAAAAAAAAGGTATAAACAATGAAATGTTTTCAAACCAAAAATTTAAGATATTATTAATGTTTTTTTAAGGAATAAAAATAAATATTTTTTTTTTTTTTTTTTTACAGGTCACCCGACCCTATTTTCCCCCCCCATTTTTTTGAAAACGATTCCCCCGAAAAAAGATTGTTTCAGATGGGTTTCGTTTTAAAAAAAGATTCTTGAAATTAAAATATAAATATACAGGGGGCCATAAAAAAAAATAATAGATATAACTTTAATTTTTGGGGAAAAACAACCCCTATATTTTCCAGTTTTCAAACTTTTTTTAATTTACATCAACTTATGTACCATCCCCTTTTTTTTTAAGCCGCCCATTTATTGGGAAAAATATTTACTTTTTTTTGATTTTTAAAAAACAATAATTTTAAAACGGTTTATTTTTAAAAATTCAAAAATCTAACAAATTAAAAAGACGTCCAAATTGAACCACTTTCAATTTAAAAAAACTTTTCATCTTTCAAAAAAAAAATTTTCCCTTAAAGGTGTTTATAAGAACCCCTTTTGTGGGGGAAATTTTTAAAGGGGGGAATGGGGGATTCTGTTTTTTTAATTTTCCAAAATTTTTTTTTTTCCGGATAAACAATTTTTTTGAATGGCCCCCAAAGAAGGGCTTAAGGGAAAAGGCAGGTAACCCCTTGGCTACCTGACTGGGCCCCTGATTTTCCCCCTCCAATTTTTCCTTTTTTTTTGTCCAAATAAATGATACTTTGGGGCTTTGGGGCGGGCTTCCCCTTTTCCACCACATATTTGATAGCTCAGTGGAAATTTTTTTCTAAGAATTCCGGGGGGAATTTTAATACCTTTTCCATTTTTAAGTCCCTTCATAAAAATAAACCTTATTTCCCCTTAAAAATTCCGGGGCTAAAATTTTCCCCAATTTCTTGGGGAAAATTTTTTCGCGAACCCCCCGGAGGATTTTTTTCAAACCCCTTGTGACTGTTTTTGATTCCCCAAATTCCCTTTTTTTTTAAAAAAGAGATTCATCCGTCCATAGGGGAATTTTTGGGGAAAAAAAATTTGGATCATCGTGTATTTTCAAATATCCACAATTAATT